>CAKALG010025852.1:0-29449 GCA_916700815.1 Helicolenus hilgendorfi | reverse complement strand
GTCTGTTCAGAACAGATCTGTATTACTCAGGTTCTGAGTTCATGAATCAATCTGGATCTAAACCTGAAACAATTTCTGTAATGTGTCTGCAAAATGTTTCAAGACATTAAGCAGTCCAGCTTGCGCCCTAAAATAAGAGACATGTGAATATTGGATAACATTTTTATTAAGATGGAAGACTTTTCAAGCACAAAAAGAAAAGAATAGTTGAGTTGGTTTGCAGTGATGCATCTTTTACAACATTACAAGATGCTGTGATTAAGCTGCATCCCTATAAACTGACTTAACATTGTTAGTATATAAATTATGTAAAGAAATGGTTATTCATTTTAATGTGAAATATTAGACTTTCAGGCTGTCTTAGAACTATGGTCCTGCTTGGATTTCATGCAACTCTTGTGGCAGTCTATGAAGAATTCATTGCAGGCGACACACAGTGCAGCAATCAGAACGACAAACTCCTGGAAGTCCACTTCACCGTCCTGGTTTTCATCCAGGTCGGCCATTATCTTGTCAACCACCTTGGGGTCCTTGCTGGCCTAAAACAGAAGCATCGCAATGAAAATCTAACCAAAGAGTAATTTGTTTCACAAGATCAAATCCTGATGGTGACTGCACTTCCAAGCCTCAATCTGAAATCATTATAGCCAGTAGGATATATGAGGGGAGAGGGAAAGGGGGGGGGTGTGAGATACCCCTTTTTAACCTGCTATCTCCCCTCTTCATCCCCTAGTAGCAGAGAGAGCAGTCTGGCCTCTTCCCCAGTTGTAGAAAGTAGTGCACTTTGTATATCACACAAAATCCATTTGTGTGTAATTCATGTAATCCTGAAGCAGGAAACATAAATAGTGGATATACCCAGGAGACCAGCGTTTGTGTCCCATGTGAAACCAGAAGTCAACGTTTGTTTATTTGTCACGTAACTTCCGTACTTAAGTTCCGCCACTTCAGGAGTTATTTTAACCCAAACCACGATTTTTTCCTAAACCTAACCAAGTAGTTTTGTCGCCTAAACCTAAGGAAGTTGTTTCCTGTGAAGACTTAAGTTTATTTTGAAAAGACTGTATGCATGTAATGTGCCGAAAACGACACTTGTTGCTGGACATTCGTAGACGAAAAAGGAGGAGGAACTTTTTCGTAAGATATATACAAACTGTTGTATGAGAATACGATTGGACCATGGCTCTAAAATATCAGTAAATTAGAATCTATGGCCCTGACCATGGCTCGGAAATATCAGTAGCTCAACTGTGCTGTGTATTGATAAATCCATGGTGCTGTCCGTGGTGCTGAAGTAGCCAACGATTTGTAATTTTGACTTTTTCTCTAAGTCCTGTCCTTCTGTCTGCGATCCATAATATTCTTTAACTTTTGGTTCCAGTCAACAAGATACTCACTGCCAGGAAATCGGCGAGTTCCCCCTGTAGCAGGTTCTTCATCTCCGAATTGCTCAGCTTGTATTTGTCACCTTCTTTTCCAGAATAGGAGTGGAACACGTCAATGAGACCCTCCATAGCAGTTTGCAGTTGGGAACTCATTTTTCAGTCCTACGATTAAAGCCTGGAAGGACAAATCAAGAGAGTCATTATTAAAAAAACATGATTAGACTAGTTGAAGTCATGAGGGAAATGGTATTTCAGCAATTTTGTGGATTTCCGCTGGGCGAAAAAGGAGGAAGAAATGAGTCAAGACAGGTTAGATCAATCAAAGAGTGTGTATTAGATCTGTATGCAGAGGACTAGCAGCCTCCTTCACCTCCATCAGCTCTGGTGCAATAGATATTCTTGAGTGCAGGAAGATAAAATTACTTTCAGCGGGAGGCTGGGGAGAAAAACAAATCACTGCAGTTATCAGGTTGCCAAAGATGTTACTTTGTGGTGGTGTTGAAGGGCATAGTGTAAGATGGCAACACAATAGATAAAGACATTCTGCATGCTTAGAGTTACCCTGAACAGCAACTATCAAAATGTTTTCATCTCTGAAGGGTCTAATCTTTCAGTTCCATCCTCTGTCAAACTATCGACGTCTTGTCAGTAGAGGATACCTATGCTGCAGTGCGGGAAACATAAACAATTCAAAATATCTCAAGCTTGGCTTTTTCTATAAAAAGGTCCCACTTCTGAAAGAATTTTCCACTAAAATGAACAAATATTGAAGCGGGAATTAAATTTGGATCATTTAATCTCTATTGCTTATTTTAAAAGTTTTATTTGTACCCATAACTGTGTGCAAGAAAGCAAATGAGCGCATTTCCCAAAATGCCAAACTATTCCTTCAAAAGTAAAAGATGTACAGAGCGTTAGGTGAGAAGATCGATATATGTATGCAAATAAAGTATGAGCCATTTATCCTGCATTATGAATATTTTGCTGATAAACTTCCGCCCTTTTACAAGTCCAGACTCATTCTTACTGGGTTCGGACTCCAGAGGGCACCGTGTTACACTAGTTTACAGGACTCCCAACTTCCTTAACCAACATTAAAAACACAAGACATTTTTATATAAATGTTTTCCCCATGCCTCTACATGTTACTAACCACTAGCAGTGTGCATTTGCATTTAACATGAGACATTTAATATGAGTGTGTATTAAATTAAATGAGGATTAATGCATTTAGCAAAGTCTTAACAAATGAATTTGTTCTTATTTATACTTATTTTGTAATAATGTGTATGTTTTCTTTTCTGTATTTTTTTCTATTTCAAAAGTTTTTCACCAAATGACTAATAATAATTCCAAAATTAACTGAACTTTTAACTCGACCTACAAAATAAAAAGGAGGGAAAAAGGAAAAGCTGTTTGTCATTGAGTGGATTCCAGTTAAAAATCTTCGAGTGGATGTTTCAATCTCTGTCATGTTGGGATACTGCACATATTTAAACAATAACTTGACAGTCATGAAACAAACGTTGGTGAATCCTGCTGTGCCAAACTCAAATGAAATGCAAGTATAGGCTCAGGAAATTGTCAGTCAGAGTTAAACCAGTTGAAATATCTAACCTTACACCTGCCCTTCACTATCTGACAGACACCTGAGCTGGAAGCTGCCACATCAGGGGGGGCTGAGTCATTTCCTCTTCCACCCTCAGTGAACCAAGTGGAGGACAAAGAACTGACCCCCCTGCAAGGCATGCCTGCACAACCGAATAGATTTAGATCTGGGCTTGCATTACTTTACATAAACTACCTGATGCCTTCATGCTGAGGATTAACGTTGGTGGTCATGTTTCATCATTTGAATGTCTGATGATTCTTATCTATATGAGCAGAGACTCGTTAATAATGCAGGGTTGCTGTATACCTGTGTGTGAGAGTGTGTGTGTGTGAATAAATAACTCAAATCTACGGTTCGAGAGCCAGAGAAGTGCTGCATCACTTTCCTGAATGATGCACATTCCCTTGATTAGTCTCCGTGATTGCCGTTAATCATTTATTCCCGCTGCGATGGGGGAGCTAATTAAAAGCTTTTGAATGTCAAATGCAAAAGCTGGTGTTAATTAACTGAGACTGAGACTAAAGCACGAACATTTTTTTTTGGAAATGTTAAAAAACAAGACTGCAGATGCCACTTCACATGAAAATATTAAATAAAATAAAGAATAAATAAAATAAAATAAAAAAGTACCATGTTTTTCTCTCTGTCAGAATTTGTTTTGAACCGTCACCTCACAGTATCTTTAAAGCTTTTCGACTTTACGCATTTAAAATAGCAAATGAACAGAAACAAGCAGGAACTCACCTGAACACTGACGTTAACAGATGCAGCTGGAAGTGACTTCAGCCCTCATCTCACCACTTATATGGGCTCCTCTCACCTCTGTGCAAATTAATCTGAATCAGATAGGCGCCTCCCTCTGGACAGCTGCTGCTGCTACCTCACCTGCTGCACAGGTGAGCCACCAGGCCATGTATGGCAAACACACACACACTCATATCTTTACCTTGCCATTATGGGAAGCTGTTTGAGCATTTATTCCATATCCTTGATATCAGACGTCAGTGTCCTCCACTAGTTCGGTCTTTGTCAGCACTATTTGGACATTTGATCGCACTAGTTGGCCATTTTGTCTTACTAGTTGAACAAAAACTCTTTCAAGTCACTGTTTTTCAGCAACTAGTGGCACTTTTATCCAACTAGTTCCAACAGAAGCCTTACTAGTGAGACTGTGCACCACACTAGTAGGACCAAAGTCCCAACTAGTCAGCTTTTTGACGCACTAGTGGACCTCTGGACCAAACTAATAATGCTGAAAGTCTTACTAGTTAACTAGTAAGCTGCAAAAGCTTTGTCATGTTAACTAGTAAAGGACATATTCACCTTACTAGTTAACTAGTGAACGTTTTGAGCCACACTAGTTAACTTGTAAGGTCAAAAAGGCTTTAACTAGTTAACTAGTGGGCATTTTGACTTTCACTAGTTAACTAGTGAGCATTTTGGCCCTTACTAGTTAACTAGTACAGGCAATTGTAGGTCACTAGTTAACTATTGAGGTGAATATGTCCTTTACTAGTTAACATGTCAAAGCTTTTGCAGCTTACTAGTTAACTAGTTAGACTGTCAGCGTACTAGTTCGGTCCAGAGGTCTAGTTTTAGATCTAGTTTTTATTCATTTCAAGTAAACATTATTTGTATTATATAGAGATCATTTTGACCCCAATATAAAATAATTGAAATAAACCTTCATTCAAACTTCAACACTTTTTTTTCATTTTTATTTGTCTTTCAATACAAAAGTAAATAGAGACCTAAGTCAAAATGAATCAAATTTATATTTTTCAATATGTACATCTGTGTCTGTCTCCTTCATAATGACTGACGGATTGCCCCTACCACCTGTTACTGTGTGATACTTTCAACCCAAATATGAACAAAATAGATAGTTCTCTTAATTTATTCTATTATGTAATACCTATTAAAAAAGCATATGTGGAATTGGATGATTTTGACAGTGTTTTTTTAGGACCGCAATGCATTGGTCTTTCAGAAACAGAAAACAATCATATAAAGTCATTAGGAACAAATTGATTGATAAAGTCATGAAAAATTGGAATGATAGAATGAAGCATCTGTGAGATATGACGGCAGAAGAGTATAGAAGCAAACAGACAGTGTTTTCCGTTGCCGTCAATTTGAACTGAAAACGCTTCTTTTTATAATATTTTCAGACCATATCGGCAGAGAAATTAAATATGATAATAGATATATAAATAATTGTGTTTTACTTTTGTAAAGCACTTTGTAGGCAGACGTTTTACTGGCGTCTGGTAGTCGCTTTTATTCCAAAATGGCGGAAGCATAGCTTTGCTGCTGGGTGCTGATGTTGCAATGGAAAGAACAATTGACTTTCACTTCTTGGCAATATCATGTATATTGTTTGATGAGGGTTAAGGGTGTTAAGGACCATCGCCATTACACTCTGTTATTGGTTACATTTCACAAACAGAAGTCAGGAACTAGTGAAGGAAGGATTAGGAACTA
Organism: Helicolenus hilgendorfi; assembly: GCA_916700815.1. Taxonomy (NCBI): domain Eukaryota; kingdom Metazoa; phylum Chordata; class Actinopteri; order Perciformes; family Sebastidae; genus Helicolenus; species Helicolenus hilgendorfi. The sequence continues at coordinate 23,968 of CAKALG010025852.1, read as the reverse complement.
ATTTAGATTCTACTTCAGTTACAGTTTAACAGTGTCTGGGGCTTTGCAAAGTTGTAAATATGACATGCTGTATATTGTATGCATTTACAGATCCACCCATTCAATATTTATTTCTTTGTACTATTTATATTATTTACAACACTTGACTTGTATATACACACGTTTTTATGTCGTTGGTCAATGGTGCTTTATATTTATTCACTTCATTTTTCCCATACTTATAGCCCTGTCTATTCCCTTCCTTTATGTGTCCAGCTTCACTGTCCTTGTTCTTAGCTGTTATGTTTCAAATGCCGTGTATGTGCACAAATATTTGGCCAACACAGCCATTTCTGTTAACTGATACTGACAAATAACACAATAAATAGGCTGAAGCAATTCCTTTTCCCAACCATAGCTTTCTCCTATTTGCTGCCTGTGTTCGTGTTATTAGGCCTCACTTATGCTTATTAGGTGTGACTAATGCTTCCCCACAACATCATTTGCAATTAAGGGAATGATTGTGCTTGAATGACGGACCACTTGAGTAGCAATACAAATGAAGCGCAGGCAGGCCAGGCAACTGAAATCCTCTTTTTACTGAAAGCAAACCGTTGGGGTTAATTTACATCATTATCTCCAGATGACCGCTATAAAGATTTCATGGATATTTGCATGCTTCTAGTTAAAAATTAACCTCATTTCTCAAAACCAAAGATCATTTGATACAGTACTGCAAATAAGTACAAGGTCACAGCTAGTTACAGTATGATATCACCTGGTAAAGCGCGAGATGCTTCTCAGTTTTCCATTAGGGGCACTCACGTAAAACATATACACAGAACACTATTTTATATATATAATGAATGGATGGGTGGATGAATGAAAAGTTTTCTATTCTTGGTTCGAGGAAAAGTAAAGATGAAACCCTTTCTTTGACTTGATTGACCAAGACCAACTGGATGTGTGAAAAATAGCCTCTCATCTCTGATTACTGGGTCTGCAACCAACTGCTGAGATCCACAAGTAGTGGATGTGTTACAGCCATCCAACATAACCAAACGTTTACAGTCATGACTAAAACAGCTGCGTTTTTATTCATTACACAATAAAACATCAATACAAGGACTATGAATGTCCAGCATTTCACAAGTAATAAAAATGAGTCGCATAGGACTATGCACTTTAAATATGATAACTACAGCAGGAAATGAGTCTCTCTCAAATTCAAATAAGCATTTTTGACATTTTCCAAGATTTTGACTGTGTTTCTTTAGGACCCCAATACATTGTTCTTTCAGAAACAGAAAATAATGATATGAAATAATGTTTTACTCGCGTCTAGTAGTCGCTTTCATTCCAAAATAGCTTTGCAATGATGTTGCAATTGCACTTTGAACTGCATTTGTTTATGATATTGCACATGCCGACTGATTATACTATTCATTATGCATTTAATTATTTATTATAATCATTGTCTTTTATATTGTTTTAGATTGTCTACTTACTTTTGCTGCCCTTTATGACAGTTTACATAGATATTTGTAGGAAAACGAAAGTCGTGCTGAGCATGAAAAAAAGGGAACTTTGTGTCTAATAATAAACTAATCAAATAGTTTAAATTGTATGACAATAACTGACATGAGACTACATGTGTTGAAATACAACATAATAAAGGCATTAAAAAAACAATAAGGGAAATACTTTTTAAAAAGTAATCACTCAGAAACATTTACTACAGAACTTGTTTCTCTTAGTGTATGGCAACAGTCAACATATCTTACAGCTAATACTGCACACTGCCTTTTCTCCCCACATAAATATGGCAGTTTCTTTGGATCGGAGAGATGGATAAACTCATGATATTATTTATTTTCTCAAAGAAAACCTCTCTCAAATCATTATATTTCTCACAGTATAGCAATAAGTGAGATTCTCTCTTTCTTTCTTTCTCTCTCTCTCTCTCTCTCTCTCTCTCTCGCTGAGGGACATCAAACAGAAAATAATAAGTTCAAGGGTGTCATCTACTGGCCATTTGAAAACTCTGCAAATGGCCTTACATGTAACCCTGTAAAAGTGCCTGTTGTTTTTAAATTGTTATATAATAATGACTTAATTCTGCACATGAAAGTAAATGGAAAGAAGTCATATGGTCAAAATGCTTTCAAGAAAAAAAGAATTATGACACAATTGTGAGCTCAACTCAACTGAAATCCATCAATAAACAACACAACAAAGCTGCTGTTGACCACCTATTGAAAACAGTTTCAATAGGTGAAAGTGAAACAGATAGGTGAAACAGATTGTGCTGTTTTTCTGTGAAAAACAGCACAGTCATATCAGAATTAGTGATCATCTGACCATACATATAATAGTTGAATACAGTCAACTTGAAACAATACAGGGTCTAAAGAGAGCCACAGTTAGTTAGCACAAACTCAAAGAGCTGATACAAATACAAAGTGCAGAAGTGCTATGAATTCTCAATTTCAATTTTTTACCACTTATATGCTCAGCTTTTCTCACAAAGCATTGCTAATTCTCAAGAGCAAATGTACTGAATCAAAGGATCTACCAAGATTCACTAGTGATTTATATTTTTATGTTCCAAGGTAGATTAGCAATTTCCCTAAAACACATTCCTGTCAAGAAGCGTTGTTATTACATGTCCTGTGTGGCCTTTGACTCGGCCCTGGAACCTCACAAAGAGACACTCATGATCTCATACCTCTGAGGGTCAAAAATGTAACAGAGCACGGCCCTTTCACAATGTCGCTTCTGTCACCACATCTTTCTGGCACCTCGCTTGTTATCCAGAGTGCGACATGGGAGATCTCATTTGAGCCGTTGAGTTTGCGGCCTTTCAGCGCTTGTCAGCTGGGCAGCCAGCCTGAGATGCTCAGAGGGAGAGCGGAGCAGAGGGCATCAGCCCTTCCCTTGGGGATAACATGACAGAATATGCCATGGGCAGGCAGGGGATTGTGTCATTGTCATAATAATGAGACTTTTGCTCCAGGCTTTGGCAGAACCCACATTCAAGCCTTTACTGAGACAAAACTTAAGAAATGTATAACCTTTGTTTTCTAACCTTTTAAAATGCCACAAAGGGGATTTGTCTCTGATTTGACAGCTCATCATTATTCCTGTTCATAATCTCATTTTTGGGTTCTGCTTCTTTGTCCACTACTTTTGGCCTCCTATCCTCCATGGGGAGCCCAATCACAGAAACTCTTCCCACAGATGTTCTGCTCTTAACACTGTGCGCCCCCTCCCGGGTCATTGTTGGCTTGCCCAGAACACCTCTCAGCTGGGCCCAGAAAAACGCCTGCTGGTTGGCCTGCTGGGGCCACTCTAGGTACGTCTTGGTACTCAACATCTTCTTAAGCTTGCAGTACTTGCTGGGCAAGGAGTTGGGATCCAAGGGCTCCTTCACCACTAGTATGACATCATTGAAGGTTTTTCCCACTGCTCTCTGCTGAGCGAAGTACAGCTCATAGTTGCACCACTCGCTGTTAACGAAGTGCCGGGAGAGAACAAACAGTACCTGGGGATAGAGACAAAGAAAAAGAAAGGAAAACGTAGATTAAAAGTGTTTTGTAATACTTTCTTCTACATCGGATTTGATGAGCTACGGATTGTGTTGTATTGTGGTATGTACAAGTCTATTACAAAACTACAATTTGGTACCTTGCGACTGCTTTCAATATTGTCAATGATGTTATCGATGATCCACCTCCCAGGCATGAAGTCCCTCTCATGAATACACAGACGATAGGAGTTCCTGTTGTTCTCCAAACAGGGCAAGAGCTGGTCCCTCACCCAGTCTGAATCAGAGTGGCTGTAGGATATGAAGGCATGATAACTAAAACTCCCTAATTCCCCAGCCGCTTTTTCCTTGTGAGCTCTGTATTTGGCCCTGACGATCTGATACGTGGCTTTAGTGTACCACGGAAGGTCAAAAATATAACAAATCAGCATCAATATCAAGATCACCGTTGCCGTGGTCGCAACAGAGATGATGATAACTAGTCTGATATCACACGCCACTCTACCTGGGACAAATTTGGATATGACTGTGTTGAGCAAGCTGTCTGGGTGGTAACACCTGTAGTTCCATGGCCAGTCTGTGAGGTTAACCTTTCCTTTTGACATTGTGTCCTGGACAAAAGCATGGAGCTCACAAGTGCAGTGGTAAGGATTGTTCCCTGCCCTCAGGCGAGACAGTTGAGGCATGTCCTGGAAAGAGGCCTTGCTAATGAGACCAAACGAATTCCCATCCAAAGTTAGTGACTGCAGTGATGGACTTTCCCACTTAGATGGGATGAACTTGATTTTATTCCCACTCAGCAGGAGCTCTTTCAGGTTGGTGGCTTTCTCAAAGTATGTCACATCCAGCTGGTCCAGGTCACAGTGGGACAGGTCCAAGTAGTGCACTGTGGTGGGCAGACAGCGAAGGGCTTCACTTACAAATTGATTGTGGTGAGCGACAAACCGAGTGATATTATTTTGCCAAACACAGTCCCGACTGTTTTCAGCAGATCCCAAGATGTTGTTGCTGAAGTCCAACACCTGCAGCTGCCGGAACTCCCTTGTTAGCAATGACAAGTCTTTCAAACTGTTCAGGTAATTGTTGCTCATTTTTAAGGTGTGAAGATTTGGCATGGTGCTCTTGTAATCACACCACCGGTTGTACATGAACTCATTCTGTAGTCGATTATTAGAGACATCCAGAAACTCCACATCTTCCATCTCACCCCAGGCGTCACAAGGCACGCTATTGAAATACACATGCCGAATAGACAATGCCTTAATTTTGTTGAACCAGGTGAAGCGCCAGTCAAATCTCAGCACATCAGGATTGCTGATATACCTACAAGAAATAGAGATTTGTAATGTTCTGTATGTGCACATGAAAAGCCAACACCCAGTCCCCAAATTATGCTTTTTGTAATTATTGAAAATCCAAAAATATATTGCCTTTGTGTGCCCAATGTGGCGTAGCAAAAAAATGTGTTATTTTACAGTTAATTGCGGTAATATTCCAAGTCAGCTGTAAACCATGCTGCCAGCATGGTACTTAGACTAAATGGTTAGTTTTAAGAATTAGATGAGAAATAATTTAGTTCTGGAAACTTTAAAAAGTCAGTGGTAAGAGCTTGGTCAGAGTGATAAAGCCTGGGGGCAAGTTTAGTTCAAGGCAAAAAAAAGTCCTTAGCACTATAGTTATAAGGAAGTTTGTTATGTAGTGGGGAGCTTGTCTTTTTCTTTGACATTTGCTACTAAATTGCAGGTCATGCAGTTAGTTAAATTGGCAAGAATACTTCCAGTTTCAACATTTTTTGTGGAAAAACTGCAGGGTTTTGAGAAAATTGCAAGATCTCACACATATTGTGGGTTTTGCTTGAATTTGCATTAACTCTTGTGATTGCAAGATTATGAGTTCCTGGAGGCACAAAATACTATACATATGTGAATACTTAGAACACATTTAAAATTATAATAAGGAAGCTTATACTCTACAAACATTACTACAATGTGTTGCTAGACTTCTTGTAAACTGCATGGTGAGACATCACGGGGCAGTGTTGAGCAACATATGACATTATGACAAGCATGTGCTAAATCTCACACCAAAATAATTATATTTCACACTATTACATGATGCCCCCAAATGAGAAGATACTCACCAAAGATCCAACTTATCCAGTTCCAGGTCTGTGATGCTGGAACCTGCTCCGCTATCAACAAATGTGGGTGAACGGGCAAAGTCGATGTACTGAAGTCTCAAACGTTTGATAGGGGCGACTTGTAAGTTTATTAAAGCCATCCTGAGAAGATTCTCATTGAATTTACCTCTGTGAAAGATGAGCTGTTGGGCTGTGATGTCTTTTAAACCCTGGAAAATATCCTCTTCTTCCAGGTAGTACATGAACTCAAAGAGGTTGCGGAACTGGAGGACGCTGAAGGACTTGTTGGCGAGGTCACGTAGCATGTGAGGAAGAGCATTTGGCCGTTGATCTATGGCCATATCAAAGCCCATCTGATTTGTCTGGATGACTTCTAAACTTCCAGGCTCGTAGTAACTTAGATTGGAGGAACATTTAATTGCAAAACCTTGTAACCCAATGTTCTTAAGGGGCTGAAAATCGTCTTTCTTTAGACCCATCACCAGAGGGCCACCCATGGACAGAACTTGGAGTTTGACAAATCTGGAGAAGCTATCAGCCAAAGTGGCTTGTTTGTATAGGTTATTGGACATGAGGAGCTTTTTCAGATTCAAGAGAGGACTCAGAGCTGTGGCAGGAATTTCCTGCAGGGAGTTATTGAAGATGTCAAGATGTTCCAGTAGCATATTGTTTTTAAAGGCATCATTGTCAATGTGTGAAATGTTATTGTACTGCAGCTGAAGGATGCGAAGCTGAGAGAGGCGGAGGAAGTCGTCAGCATGGACAGCTTGAAGCTTGTTGTAGGAGAGATCTATGTCTTCCAGTGTGGATGGAAATTGTCTCCATGGGACACTGTCGAGCTGCATTCCCAGGCAGTCTGCTGAGCGGCCAGAGTTGTAGATGCGACAGAATCCTCCGTCAGTGTTATTGGTGCGGGGTGAGGAGGATGGAGTTGGGGATGTCAGTGCTCCAAGAAGGAGAGCACTAAAATTAAGCAATTCCCAAATCATGGTGACAGCCCTGTAAATAAACAAAAAAAGGAGAGATTAAATGTTAGCATCTTATTCTTTATTCCAATGAAAAAAGTGACAGAACACTGACCCAAATTGTTTTTGGAAGCAGTGGTTTACTTTAGTTTATCACATGAAACTGTCAATGCTTCTCTCCAGAGATGCTGAAAGTACATTTGCTCAAGTACAAGTTTGAAATACGGATACTTTGTCAGCACACTTTCTTTTTGTGAAAGTCTCCACTTTTCTTCCTATTCCTACATTTCAGAAGGGAAATACTGTACTTTTTACTTTACTTTATGTTTTTAATTTCAATACTTTGTTTCTGTCTGTTTTCTTTCTTTATATCTCCCTTATCTCTGTGCCTTTATGTTTGTTTATGTCTTTCTTTCTTTCTCCCTTCTTTGTGTGCTTTCTATCCTTTTTTCTTTCTCTTCTTCAAAGGTTCACTATACACAACCTATTTTTATACAATGGTTGATATATCTTACGAAAAAGTTATTCTTCCTTTTTTGTTTGTTAAACTATGAATGTCCAGCAAAACGTGTCAATTTCTGCATGTTACAGTCTTTTCAAATTAAACTACTGTCTTCAAAGGAAACTACTTCTCTATGGTTTAAGCAATAAAACTACCTAGTCAGGTTTAGGAACATATCGTGGTTTGGCTTAGAAATAAATTAACATAATCCTAATCCCTGTAAAATTAATTATCTTTTTTTCCTGCGAAAAGGAGGAAATTCACACTTTTACAGAAACCCCCAAAACACAAAATAGCATTGAGTTACAGCAAAGAGATCACGATTATAAAGGCATGATGTAACAGAGGAAAGAAGCAAATCTTACGTCTACAAGATCTTTGATCAATTTTCCATCGTCTCCCATTAAATCATAAATGTGCCGTAGCAAGATATTCAGTTTATTCGGCAGGGTGTAAGTGAACCTTGCAAGACACACAACAGATAAAAGGTTTCGCACATCCCTCTACCTACCGTCATGTGATCTCAGGCAGCAAATCTGCAGTGAAAAAGACAGACTCATTCAAATAAAGCAGACGTTTTCATTAGTCCCTCCTCATACAACAGCACTCACACTGCACAGTACTTACCCTCTTAAGGCTAGTTTCCTGCTTTAGGCTGTTAGTCAGACTCTTTCAAACACCCTCTCCTAAACCTTTATTTACATTGCTGGTCCAATGATATATTCTGTTTTGGCCCTCACGTGCCGGAGAGCCATCAAGCTTTATAACCCCTGTTAAACAAACAGTGTTTGTTTTATCTAGTCCAGAAGTGACGTGACTTGAATAAACATTTATGTCTGTGCGGATATGGGTGGTGTAGAAATATATTGTTTCCCTATTTATTTTAGGTCATCTGTGACAGAGTGGGATTTAATTTAATTTTGGTTTGATTCAGAATGGGAACTAAATTAAAACCACTTTACAGCACTTGCAAAAACAATGATGTTAAGGGGAAGATGTTGAATATTGATTGCAGCTTTTCCAGAGTTGATAAATCACAACATAAGCAAGATACACTGGTGTGTACAGTATTCTTTTATAACATTTATAACATGATAAAGCCCCAATTAGATATATATTTATCATTCTCAGCCATGTGAGCAGTAAAAAATGAGATGGATTGTGATATTAAAGGCCAGATTTGTTCTTCTCCCAACAGGTGTTCATTTGTTATTCAGCCAATCACTGCTCATTCCTCCCAGGTCATCTGAATGACTCATTGTTATTGCATTCTGCTAGATAAATACAAGACGGCAAATTAAAGATTGTATTCCTTGAATGAATTAATGTCACTCTTTGTTTACTGTGTGGCCACCATCTTCCTTGCTTGACATATAAACATTGTCTGAGTGAGAAAACAACAGCCGTGATGCTGCTTCAATGAGGAAACCAGAAACACTCCTTGGCCATCTAATCTGGGCAACAATGGACAGCCGTTCCTGGAAATTGACAGCAGATTAGATGAACATCAATAATATTGATGTAGTAAAACTCTGCGCATGAAAGGCACTGTTGTAAAAGGATGTTGTAATATCACCTGGCAATAACAAAGCTTTTGGAATCAATACAATTTTGTCTCAGTCTATTTAAAATGCAATCATGTTTGAGGCATTCGAGTTTTTGGTCTTTTGCACATAACGTAAACATTAAAAGGTTTTAAGGGTGAGAATGACAGTTTTTAAATGTTGGGGGTGTCAGTCCAAGAGGCTCAGGGGTATTGTAGTATTTTCTGCCACACCAAACTGACAGACAAAACATGATTTCTCAGAAACAAAGTTGAAATAATCAAAGAACCCTGAGTAACATTGAAGAAATCACAACTCTTTTCCTGGTAGTTTGTAGACATAGGTAACTAGTCATAATTCAGTCCTACATTTATAACATTGCCAGAGCTTTGATACAGTCTCTTGTCTTTGTGATCACTGTTTTAGACTGAAGCCCAGAGATTTCACCATGTTTCTCTCACAAATATCAACTTTTGTCTGGGACAGCCCCAATTGTACTGTTAAGGCTTCCGCAGACCCTATGTGGACGTCCATGTGCAGCCCAAAATTTGTGACCATGCAAAATGTACGTATAGCAAAGGACACCTACTGCGAATGCTCCAGTTTTCGTTACACACTCCAGTCCAGTTGGTGGCATATGCACCTCTAGTGGGTTTGCTAAGAAGAAGAAGAATAAAACAAAGTGGATGCTTGTTTTGAAGAGAGGTTGTGAGCGGATATCCAACGTGACCCCCATTTATATATATATATATATATATTCGTCTTTAAAGGAATACAAAGACAGACAAATGGCATTGAACCCCTGGCAAACAACGTTATGGTGCATTACTGCTACCAACTGGAATGGAGTGTGGATCGGGAAATGCGCATGTGTGGAACCAAAACATTCTCATCCCAACTCATCACATACCACAGCTTGGCGTCACTTTAGATTTAGACAACGAAACCACTTTAGGACAGAGCTACATGGTTGGGCTTAAAACTACTACATTTGTAAAGTGAAAATAACACTGAATATTGTGAACACGGGACCAACAGCTGATTGTAACGTGAAAGTTAACGCACAGGACACGAACAGCGGTCTTCTTGATGAAAGCCTTGTGTTTGTTGGACCCATCCACCTCCCCTCCTGTCCGCTCTATGTGTTTCCTTTCACTTATTAAATTACATCACCACACTCCCAGCGCACTTTCTCGGAGCATTTACTGTTGCCGCGGATGGAATTACATTGTAGTTAATGGAACGCCTGCTGCATTTCATACCGGCGCTTAAGGCACATAAGGGTGTCTTGTGTGGCGATACTAAACGCCGACGACCATGCTCAGCATTTGACGCCCTGGGAAAGAGAATGGGCTGGTGGCCACTAGACCTACCCTCAATTGTAGTGTGAATGGAATCGTGTGCGACTGGTACAAGTCCACAGCTGTCAGTATATGCGTAAAGTATAAGGGTCTTAAGTCGAGTCTCACATCTACAGCTCTGATAATTGGACAATCCTGTTTTAGCAAACTGGGTTTTTTTAGCACTAGCACACTAGCACTGTTTAATCGTAATGTTTCCGATAAGCCTCATGACTCAAGTGAAAAAAATAACAGCTGCCTTAGGAAAGCTCCTCTGTTAAATGAGGCAAGACAGGTCAACCAAATCTATGTGTTCCTAACCTGCAAAGGCCTAGAGTTTTGAGTTCATGACCACCAGCTGGTTTGACATTAACCTGTCTGGCAGGAGTTTCTCCGTTGGGATCTAATAAAGATAATTTACTGGATGACTCGTATGTGCAGTTTCCTGTTCTGTGGTGCAGTGTTATCTGTAAAAGGAATGTGCACAGATATGATTCAGGCTGTTCTCTATTGCTTCTGCAATCACTTCAGTGTCAACACGCATTTAAGTTTACAACTTTTAAGGGTTCTAGGTCATACAATCTAAAACACCTACACATGCAGTTTTTTGTGTTTACACACAAAATATATGTCTCTTTTCCTGGTCAATATTTTTCATGGGCAGGTTGGCCCGCTGCCAGGTTGATAGAGTCGGAGCTGGAAAGACAACTGGGAAATCCCCGGAGAGCATGAGACGAGGGAAAATATTTGTTTTCTCTGCATCCCAGAGATAGCTTTCACAAAACCTGTCGTGTTCAAAATCTATGGACTGACACTGCCTGGAAACAGTGACATTGTTCATCTATGCACCCAGTTGAATGGGTGTTGCAACACAAGTATGCAAATTGAAGGTCAATCTTCCTGACTCAGATGTATGGTAAGAATGAGTAATCCACACAACAGGAAATGTTGCAGTGTGACAGCACTTCTCATTGTTTGAAAGGTACACTCCCTGTCCTAATAATAACATCAGTGACAGACAAACCACAAAAAGTGACAACAACAATCTTAAATCTCTCAACCAAAATCATTAGCACCTAGTCCCTGGAGCTCGAACACGTCATTAACTCGAACACGTCATACTACAACTCTTTTGCTGCTTGATACAAAAGGAAAACTCCCACGATTCCCCATTTTCCATGACTAATGTTTCTCATTAAGTACCAACAGTCTTAGTTTCATGATGAACCGTACATATTTTTAGACTTCTTAACGTGTCGGGTCTGCCTCTTGCCTCGGGGATTCAACTTGATTCAACATGATTAGAGTCGTGTGTGCCGCGACCTGCTATAGTACATTAGCTTGGAAATGCCCATGGTGAAGGTGGCTCACTATGCTTTGTAGGTGTGACTTTTTTGCCAATGAGTTTATGAATAAATTGCTTACTAGAGCCAGATCTAGCCACTTAATTTTGCTCTCAAAGTGCACCAGTTACACAATTTAGGGTAATATCCATGTATATTTTCATATTGCAATATAAATCACAGAGAAAAATAATAATCGCAATGTCAGTTTTTTCCAATGTTGTGCAGCCATGGCGCCTACGTTATCGACAATGCAACAAGACCGCCGGCAGTTGGGTCAGAGGGTTGGGTGTGATACATTAGTAGCGGTTGATGCGGTATGTCGGCGTATGGGTCCAACAAACACTGGACTATTAATCGGGAGTCCTGTGTTTGAGAAAGTTGTACACCGGTGTTTTGTTTTGTAAGTTACGTTAATGACATTTGTCTCGTGGCAATTATCACATGTTTTTATTAGCATTTTTGACGTGTTTCTGTAGTTTCATTACAATATTTCTGTCCGTATTTTACTTAGTTTACTTATTTTAAGCCCAACCATGACATTTTCCCTTACCCTAAGTGATTTTCTTGCCTGAACCGAAGTTAGTGTTTTTTTTGCCTACACCTAACTGCAGACAATTGAGTATCATACAAATGACATACAAAAAGCGGTGTACATCCTCATGACATGTGGAATGTACATGTAATGTTGTGGTATTATATGCCTTACCGTGAGACTGGGTAGGTTAAGCTCACTTCTCCACACTTCTTCAAACTAGCCATCTTCAGCTCAATCCAACGCTCAATCAAATAACACCACTTTAGGCAATTTATCAGACTTCACACAGCTGTGTAAAATGAGTGGAGTTCCCTTTAAGTGCAACTTCAACAGAATCTGAGATGTCCTAAAATTGCTGGGTGTTGTGTACATCGATTTTGAAGTGTTGGATAATTAAACTTAATCATTTTAGCCAAATCTGCCCAGAACTTATTACGATGTCTGGCTTAAATATAGACTAATGACAATAATTATTGTCTAACTAAACATATGCACTCACTTTATTCAAGCTCATAACAGGATGAAAGTGTATCAACAGGCAGAGTCATACCCTAATAGGGCTACTGTATTGTGGTACTGTGTGGTCCACACTGTTGCAACCCAATGCAACATGCATGCTGCACTCTAGGCTCCATAGTGTGACGTTGTAGATCTGCACTAAAATAGCAACCAGGCTATGAAAGAAACAATTAATGGCTCTATCATTGATTAAACTATGATATTTGTCTGATATGCCATGAATGGCGTCATCCAGTGAGCTCAAAGCTCTATTACTGTGTGTGATATTTACCCAACAGTCAATAATCGGTGGCAAATAGCTCTTTCAGCAGCACTATGCCCACTATGCCCACTGCCTCTATACGACACATTTATCTGGCAGCAGACTTGTTTCACTGATGAATGGTCTTTACTCTGGTTTAATGAGGCTACCTGTTTACATGCTACGCACAAACACGGCTGCACTAGTACTTGAGCCGTGAACATTCTGCTCCCAGGTCATCGTGTTCATCCTCCATAGCAACATACACTCCACATGTTTATGTGCAGGGGATGTTCGTGACATCATACATAAAGTGATATTTCCAAAACCATTTTCCCACTCACATCTGGTGGTATTTACAGACACCGTTATTGCTGGTGTTTGTTTTGTTTTGATATGGCCATCTCTGAGATTTCTGCTGCCACCCCCACATGTTGAAATTAATTTCTGCTCCTCAAAGCATTGATGTTTCTTCATTTTAAAGAGGTTGGGGTAGAAGAATGGGTCAAACAAACACAGGACTTTCACCAGGAGACCGCTGTTCTTGTTCCGTGTGAAACCAAAAGTCAATGTTGACTTATTTTAACTTAATTTTGTATGTAACTTACGTACTGAAAGCAGGGGGAGGCAGTTTATTTTTGGCATCATTGGGCAAAAAAATCAATAATATCAAATCAACTGGTAACCTAAAGGAAGTTTTCTCTAAAAGTAAAGAAAAAAAAAAAGTAAAGCCCTTTGAGATGTCATACTGTGATTCAAAGCTCTGGCACGCTACAATATTGGCAAAACGTTTCAGAGATAGAGAGAAAATGTTGCTAATAACTAAGCCTTCTGCTAACCGTAGCCGTTGTGACGCAGCGGTAAGCAGAAGGCAATTAGCTAATTATTAGCAACATTTTTTCTCCATCTCTGAATCTTCCTTTTTTAGCAATCGCATATTTTCCTGCAGGATATTCCGCCATTGATTCAGTCAGGAAGACTGATATCTAAAACCTGGACAAATGAAACCAAAACTATCTGCATAGATGCTACAGGGGAAACGTGAAAAACAATTGGGTGAAGTGACCCTCTAAACTTGCACCATGCAATGTTTTAATTAAAAATGTGTCAGCAATGTCCATCCATCCCTTTACTGTTGAGAGTGAGAATGGAGAGGGCAGGAAATCAATTTTCAGAAGGAAAGTGACGAGACAGATTTTATTTTATTTGTCATAGATGGAAAAGTGCAAGTGTGACTAATAACATTATTACATTAGGCAATAGATCTTTCTCAATAGGAACATTTGACTCATCAAACAGGTGTGACTACCAACAGTATGTTTTGTTGTCTCGGTGCCAGGGCTCTTGAGTTGCATATTCTGGCTCGTGGTCATGGCTTATTGCTACACTTGAGACAGAGCCATTGTTAGTGTATTAGTTTCAGCTGGGCATTTCCTGCTATGCCAAATCAAAATATTCAGTGTGAGAAAGGGCTATTACATGGGTGATTTGACTCCACCTATATACTATTGTCTTGTGATCTGTGTGACATGGCAAGAAAATGAGTAATCAATGAGTAATACCAAGTGGACAAGTGGAGCCAAGGGTCTGCCTTTTTTAAGGGGTATCAAACCAATGTCAGACTAACAATACGAACAGACAGTTGCTTGTAAGTGGTCCAGAAAATAATTTTCTGGTCCAACTCAAAGTGGGAGCAAGCTTAAGTGTGGCTCTTTAGAGTCAATAACATATACAATATGTGCCCACAGCAGCACATAAGCATGTCATGGCTGCATTGCATTCTCTATGAACAGCAAGATAAAAAGGGAAGGTTGTGAAGATGGTTTACCTTTAGATATTTCAACATGACCTTTAAAATAACTGAAGTTACAACATAAATAGAAGTGGTGAAGGACTGAGATAAATGGCACTGTGCAATATGATCTAAGAGGGCAAAACAGCAGCAGGGATCCGGTGACTTTAGTATACAAACAGTTCGCAATGAAACCAATGGAGCCTTGGCCACAACTTCTGCTCACTCTCAAAAAAACCCACAGCTTGTAACCCTCAAAAATGATTTTATCCTACCAAAAACATGTCCAATATTTATGCTTCACGGTATTATAGAGGAAAATCCACAGACATTATCAGCCAGTCGGTAACAGCTGCGCAAAACTCCTTGAAATGAGCTTATTTACCATTGGAGCTTCACAGGTGCCAACAATTACGCAAGCTGATTGCTTGAGGAGACGGGTGTCTTAAAAGATAAGAGTGGTGTTGGTTTATCTTTTTATTATTATCAACAAATCCCACTATAAGACCCAACCCAACCATTTATTTATAATATAATTAGCTGGAGATGATGGTAATATTAGTTTTACAGATATTGGCTCATAAAACTAAATATTGGATTTGTTGAAAGTTTTACCTGATGACACCAGATCAATACTCACTAATTATTTCAATATATTTTGTAAGGCAGTGTATACCAAGCGTTTTGATGAATGACAAATCAACCCAATTCAGAAGGCCGTTATCATCTATTCACATGGTTGATCACCAATATGAATACAAGACAACAACGTCATGTGTGAAACCAAAAATGAAAACACGACTAATTTTAACTAAAGTAATACTTATTTTAACCCAAACCACATTTTTTTCTTTAACCTACCAAGTACAATAGTTGTATTGCCTAAACCTAAAGTTATTTTGTTCCAATTCACAAGTTTCACTTTCACTTTCATAATGAGGCAGGTGCCGTTTGCCCCGTTTGCCCCCAAAGCATTAGAATGGCAGGGATAACGATAACCACTGATAACACAAAAGAAGTACAATTAATCTGTGATAATCCACTGAAGAGAGTCCTGAACGTTATGGATACAGCAGATTTAAACTGCAACAAACTTGAATCATTTGTATTTTAAGAGTCAAAACAACAAGTTTGAAACACGAGAGACAAATTATTTCAACTCACCTCGAGATGGTGATCAGATATGCCTTCTTTGCCAGTTTAACAGGTTATGAGTTAGCCTGTGGCAACTCCTTCAGCTCGGTTATGTTCTCTCTCTCTCTCTCTGTCTCTCTCTGTCTGCCTCTCTCTCCCTCTCACTCTGTTTATTCTGTTTCTGTGTGCATGTGTGTGTGTGTGTGTGTGTGTGTGTGTGTGTGTGTGTGTGTGTGTGTGTGTGTGTGTGTGTGTGTGTGTGTGTGTGTGTGTGTGTGTGTGTGTGTGTGTGTGTGTGTGTGTTGCTCAAGGATGTGTAGTTACGGGAAGATTTTCTTCTGCCTCACAAGCTCCACATTTTTTTACAATCTGACTTTTTCTTTTGGGGCCCAATATTCTGAACTGTAATAATAAATGATTCCACACAAGACAGGGAAACAGTTTCACAGAAACTGATGTTTCAATACATACACAGTCCACGTACATAATGGCACATACTATCACACACACCATGGCAGGTATTGCACCCAGGTATTGCACTGCAACGTCTACCGTCTTGCCCATATTGCACGGTCAATAACCCAATATTACACAGATGTAACATATTGCACTGTCCCTATTTAACATATTGCACTGTCTAAACATATTGCTCTGTCCCTATTTAACATATTGCACTGTCTAAACATATTGCACTGACCTTATGATGGCTTTATGTTACGAGTTTTTGAGAAGTTTACTAGACATGAATGTTTGTTCGGTTTGTGAACGGTTCAATCTGCACCGTGGGACTCTATATCTCCTGCCCGAAAGTAAAAGTTGGTACTCCTGGTGTAAGATGTGAGTTGGGTCTGACACAATTTTCTGTGCCTGTCTGATGACAGTCTGCTCATAAAGCATCTGGAGGGTAGGGTGGTTTTTGACCCCCATAATCTTCATAAAAGAAAAGAATCGAGAAAGTTGACATTGATATCCAGTGTCGGTGCCTTTTTACAATTTATAGATTAGGTCTATTGTAAGAAAAGTGTGCAGATGATTTTACTGTAGAAACTAAAAAACTTTGAAACAGCAGAAATTGAAACGTGTTGCTGGACATTCGTGGGAAAATGAACAAAAAGGAGGAATAACTTTTTCTTAAGATATCATACGAACCGTTATATGAGGAGACTGATATCTCCAAACCTGAGCAAGTAAAACCTAAACTGTCTCCACTGATACTGTAGATACGAAAAGGTAAGTGAGAAAATGTTGTAATTTGGGTGAATTGATCCTTAACCACAATACCAGCAGTTGTATTTATCATGCAGATTACCTCATTGTGTTGAGAGTCATATCAACTGGAAACAATTACAATGGAATATGGTTTGATTAATTTTCTGGGCATGAGTTTAAAAGCTGCTTCTGTGTCTGTGTTTCTGCCACTGAGAAGATTGACATGTAAAAAACTTCGCTGGATGTGTTTGTGTGTGTAAAAAAGAGACAGTCCTTGTTTGTGTGTGTGTTTGCTCCTGATAACTGCAGAAGAATGGATGTGCCAAACCAATTTAAAAGAGAGGAGGATTTATATATAATATACATTGTGCTTATGTCAGCCAGGAAATATGAATTGAATATGAGTTGATAGGCAGAAATTTGTTGGGAAAAAGTGAGTTTGCAGAGTGAGATAGAGACTCAAACTCATGGTCTTCGATAAAAGCAGTGCTTTGTTATTGAGAAAGCTCAGGAATTGATTGACTTGTGCAACAGCTGCTTGAACCGTTGATGTTTAGAAATCAACGTTATATCAATATTTTACAACAGTCACAAGCCCTCCCCTGGAAAAAAAAGACATATTCAGTGCTCCAAATGTTCAGGTTTCTCTCATCCTTCTCTCAGCATCCTATGAAGGTAATTTTATGAGTTTATGTCTTAAATATCCAATCTTAGATCACTGTTTTCTGGTCTTGCTGCTGTATAAAGATTATTTTCGTGATCTTCTTTCAAAAATACCCCTATCAAGAATCTTATTTTTAAGAATGTTACCCTTGTCCTGTTCTGAAATTAATGTAATGAGTCCTAATTCTTTTGTACAACACAGTCTCACGGCAGTTTGTGAAATGATCACAAAATTGAATCTATTTGATTCCTGTACATAGACACATGACGCTCAGCGCGACTTTCAACAACATATTTTTTTGTGCGTTTTCCTATGAATGCCCAGCAAAACTTGACACATGTGTCAATTTCCGCACTAGTCTTTTCAAAACAAAACAACTACTTAGTTAGGTTTAGGAATATATTGACTGCTTCAGGCTTATAAAACAAGTTAGGTTTAGGAAATGATCGCGTTTGGGTTAAAATAACACTGGAAATGCCAGAATTTTGTGTCTATGTACACCAATAAATACATGAAATTTCATGACTATTTCAAGAACTGCTGTGCGACTGGGCTGTCTGCACTTACGATCACTCCTACGTCCTTAACCTATTTATTTAAAAAATGTTTTAAAAGCCGGTGCAGCCGCAGAGTGGACTTGCAACACCATTTATGTCAACTTGCGTTGTGAAGTCAAAAGTAAAATCCACAAAGAAGTGAGTATATCATTAGGGAAGCCATTAAAAAGTGGTGCTGAATTGTTTTGGGAGAACGTACACTAGTGTGAAAATGCATCCTCCTTGACAAAGTTAACTAGCATGCATGTTATCAGGTCCTTACATGCTGTAGACTTTTGGTGCATTGAGTTCTAGATAGTCTCACTAAATACTCTTCAGATGGACAAAAATGGATATTTCAGCTATAAAACATTCATCAATCTGAGAGTGCTGGTTTTCCTTTTTCAAGTCCTGTCATAGCCTACTGGCTAGTGTTACATCATCTTTCATTATTGGAGCAGACAGCTTTGACACCTGTATCACGTCAGTGCTGATTGGTGAAGTTGATTGCTGGTTCTTTACTCATTAAATATCATCAATCAGGGAGGAGGAAGCTACAGCAACAACATGACTGCAATAACTTCAATCATCTTAAGGTTTAAGGAATAACCAGTAGAGACTGAATTTATGACTTATGTTAGTGGATTTTAAATGCTGAGTAGGCTGTTTATCCTTATATATATTCTTGTCAATACAACAAATGTTGTCCAGCAGATGGTGATGATGCAACCTGCTTCTCTTGACAAGCACCTCAGACTTAGTGTCAACCATTTTGTTATCTGGTGTGTGCATATTTCCACAATATTTGGTTTATGTGAAAGTCTACATCCACCTTCTTATCATGTAAACAACTTAGATCCGAAAAGGTGGAATAAAAAAAACTCCTTAGGAACATTTGGATTTCAAAAGCTCTTAATTAATCAATTAAATAGATTTTAATTTACACATTAATTTGACATATTTGACAAATCTATTAATTATCAATATGAGGTTTTGGGATTTTGGTTCAAATCCAAAATGTTTTCATGATATTTTAACGGATTCTTCTTCAGTATTCAAGTATCTAATTACCCCCGGTAAAGTATGGTATGAATTAAATTAGGGATTGCAATGTATTAATGGTTCTTGAAAGTGTTTTCTGCAAGGAGGAAAACCCCTCTAAAACTTAATAAATAACATTACAGCTTCCTTTTGACTTGGAAATCCCATTAAATAGCTTAATTACATCTATATTAATGGGTAAATTAATGGAATTTAAAGTTAAATTAATGGAATTTAAAGGTAAATTAAGGGATTCAATTTCATAGTTCTTTTAAATAAACACAGCAGATCATTTTTTTATACTTATATTTTATTAATTTTCACCGCACATGTTCAGGGAAACACATGTCAATATGGGTTTGTTACATGAATATCTATTGCACTATAGATATCTGTTTTTTTTTAAAAATACATGTAATGAGATGGCATTAGACTGGCATGTCACCAATATAAATCTCTTTTTTTAATAATAGAGTTTGGCATGTTACTTTTAAAATTAGATATATCAAGACACAGAATCGTGGGCACACATCATGTACAGTACTTGACACTCAAAAACCCCAGAGCAAAAAAAACAGCGACCCGCTTCACTCGACGTCGATTTGCTTACAGCAGATAGCGTGATCCATTAAATTGGTTTCCTGAAGGCAAATCAAGAGCTTGCTTTGAAGGAGATTAGCCTCTATCGGACTGACTGACGATGACGGATGTGAATGAGTGATAACTGAATTTCGATAAAGCGGCCGTGTGAATATCCATATCAAAGCAAGGACTTGAACATAGAGGAGATTTGAGGAGTTGGTAAATGCTATGAATCCTAATTCCACGCATTAGCTGGAAAAGTGTTGATATTAAAGCAAAGCCTTGAGGAGCTGAGCATGATGCCTGGGTAAAATGCTGAATGATGAAAGCATGATTCCACCTGCCTGAGGAGCAGTGCTGCTCCTCATGAAGCGGGAAATCACAATCAGCTCTGCACAGCAACATCTATCTGATCATGTTCAAACACTGTGTGACACAAGGTCATCCCAACATCTCTCCTGGGGTGAAAACAAACCCTGTGTCCCAAAACCACACTATAACATTGCAGCCCGTTCTCATTCCTAGAGTGTCGAATACTGGCGCTTTGTCACGGCCATCGGCACCGCCGCATAAGGCACCCTTTAGCGCCAGTATGAAACACACCGGGCTTTCCATTAGCTACAATGTAAACCCGTCTGCGGCAACAGTAAACGCTCCGAGAAATTGCTGCGGTGACGTGAATTTAAAGAGCGAAAAGACTAAAAGCGGGTGGGCACTGGCTGGTGGATGGTTCAACGAAAACATTCTTTCATCCAGGAGACCGCTGTTCATGTCCCGTGTGAAAAGTTTCACTTTCATGTTACAATTAGATGTTCTTGTCTCAGTGTTTAATTTTCACTGTACAAACGTACTTTTAAGCTCAACTATGTTGTTTTTTTCCTAAACCTAATTAAATTGTTTTGTTGCCTAAATCTAAAGTGACGCCAAGGGGCGTGACAAAGCGGCCATATGTGACGAGTTAGGATAAGAACGTGTTGAACATAGACATGCTCTCTTGTACATCTGCCAAATTAATACTGTCACTTATGTTTAGCCAACTAAAAGTACTTGGTGCAGGTTAACGGAATACTTCACTCAAAAAATGACTATTTGTATATCAATTTCTCACACCATGTTGCCTTGAATCCTTGAAGAAAACTCATCCGTTTACAAACTCGCACACAACTGAAAACCTTACTATTTAAAATACTTCCGCATAAACAGCCTCACGCTTGTGCAGGCGCGCTACTCGTCCATGCGAGTCAAAATTGTTTTGAATAGTAAGGTTTTAGCGAAGATGCATGTGTTTGGGAGGTAACACGGGGTGAGTAGTTGATAAACAAATGGTAATTTTTTGGGTGAAGTATTCCTTGAAGGAAAGCCATGGTTTGAATAAACCCACACTGATGGTAGAAGTTGAGATGTGAAGCATGGTCTCCCATCTAGGAGTCACATGCTTTGTAGGCCATCCACCAACCACCCACTGTGCACTGTTATCTTATAAATTTTGCAGCAGTGCTAATGTCATGCTACTCCACCTTTGACCGCAAGAAGTCCCTTATTAGGATAAGATGCGCGTTTGAACAAATGCTGTTGTTTTTCTGTTGAAGACACACAGATATATAGTATGGACCTGGGACACAGTGAAGCTTATAATACCAGGTTGTTTGAGTTAGCTTTGGATAGCATAGGCATCTCCTCTCATAATGGCTTGTGATAACAGCTTTCTGAGTCAAATCACAATGACACATACACAGCAGTTATAGTAACAGTATAAAGGAGGTTATACAGGAAAATGCCATGAGCACGTCTGTGTATGTTGAGTTAGTTTCCTGCCCAAGGTCTCGGACAGCTATGCTAGCAGCCTACTAAATGTTTACCAGCACTTGGCCGGTAGCTGGTGTTAACACACACAGACACACAAAGACGATTAATATGCAGACCTGCAGTAGGTTTGTGTTTGTGAGACTGGTTGTGGGGAAGACCGATGTTATACACGCGCTAAGAGAAAATATTACGCCAGGTAAAGAGCAAGGGATTTCTTGCAAATGAAGATAAGAAGAAGTGCTGGGAGGATGAAGTGGCTCAACATATCTTTGTTTTTTTCATCTTTTCCTTTTCTTGGCACAGTCAGTAGCCCGCGTCAGTGCAATGCAGAAAGCAAGCAGATCCCCCGAGCAGCAACACACAACCAAGCTGAGCGAGAAACACAACACTCACTCGAGATTTTCACAGCTGAGAACATGCTCGCCGCTCGTATCCCTGATGGTTGTAAAATAAATTCTTTAATACGGTGCATGACGAGCCGGCTCTATTGTCTAATTGGCTATTAATGACATCTCTGCCACTGTGGAAGGCTCGGCAGGGCCAGATTTATGTAACACTACTGAATGATAATTCTCAAAGCTCTAGAGAACATGCTAATCCGCTGCATAATTCATCACCGCACAAGCCTGCTTCTTCAGTCAGCTGATCAGTATTCAGAAGGTTTGGCATTAGTTTTTTGGCATTCAGTGCTGTTGAACTCCAGCTACATTCACAACTCTTATTTCTTTTTACATTCAGCTACAGTCTGCCTTCTTGGTCTTAGTAAAGTTTGCGTTATTAAAAGGATGATGCTGCAGATGTAGCGCGATGTTAAAGCCACCGCTCTCGTCGCCGGTTGTGGTTGCTGCTGCACATCAGTGAAGCATCTTGTTGGAATCTGTCGAGCCTTTTCGTTTCACAGCATAGAGATACAAGTATAACAAAAAATAACCTTCTCTTGTCTATTAGCACTGATGTACCTGGGGAAAGAGGCAAAGCAGTCAATGGTTACATATCACGTTCTAACTATGGCATAAAAACCCAAACAATCAAGACAAAGTGTCACATACGTAGGCAGCGACGGTAGAAATCAGCATCTGCAGAGCAATAAAATACAGAACACACTTCACGGATATAAGTACAAGCCTTTTTTTTTTTTTCTCCAAGCAAACTATAAAATGCAAGCCTAATATGCAGTTCCATTTAGCTTCATCTGCCCTCATGATAATGTAAGTGTGTGTTTATTGAAATTGCTATAGCGCAACACCTTGTTCACATCTTTACGCATTGTCGGGTTGACATAAATTGCATGTAATTTGCAGCAGATTGGCTCTTCTATGTCGCTCTCCGCTCTGTTTCCTAAAAAACTGATGGACGCTTGGGACTCAGAATTAGCAGAAATGTAAACTGCTGTTTCACAAAACTTGCAACCACCGTCTCTCCACAATAAATGACCAAACAGAAAATATCTACATTAGGAATTTTCATGTTGAATGATAGTTTAATTTATCATTTAATGGTTTCATGTTTAAGACTCTTCGCTCCGTAGTGCTAATATTAAGCTACTTTTTTCCAAAGGAGCTGTAGGCAATGTTGTGGTTTTCACATCCTGTTAAGAGCGAGTGTTTTGTTTCTGATGCTCTGGGGAGGAGGGGGAAAGACGATGGCATGTAAAAAGATTAAAAAAACAAAAAAAACAACGGACAAAGCTGTGAACAAGGCGTAATAACGATGTCTGATACCATCTGATAAAAAGATGCAAGAAACTGCCTTGTCTGAGGAGGAGGTGCTGAGACACAGTGATGTTCGAGAATGAGCTCTTGCCCATTCACCTACTTCCTGTCAAAAAGCTAACACTTCCTCCCAGCGATGTTGTTGGACTCAGCTGCACTAATTATAGCGCCAAAGTCCGACCGAGGCTGCAGTATTCTGCCTCAACTGCAAAATTGTGCTTAGGAGTTTATGTCCCAGAAGTATTAAGGCTTTTTAAATCTCAATACCAGACATTTTTCTAAGTACTAATGAGCTATACCAATGAGGTTTAACAAGATGAATGATTAGATGTAAGAGCGGTATTAAAGGTTTATATATTCACAAAGAAGCACAGTCAAGTCAATTTGAAAATAAGTAGAGAAATGGTAAAAAGAATTGGCCTGGTATTGGTGTTTTTTGCCCAACTCATACGATATGTTTTAAGTCAGAGAGGAAAGGTTCGCAAAGCACCTAATTATGGTTGATCGAACTCACAAGACATGTCAATTCATGGACAGTAACTCCAAGTCACTTTAGAATGAAGTTCTGATCTTATTAAGACAGCTGCAGATATCTTGCTTTACGCAAAAAAATAAAGAATTGAATCCTTCATTCACATTTTTGGGACTCTTTCTCTAAAAATCGATAAGGAAAAAGGTGAATTTTCACCATCCAACCCAACCATACTACAATGCTTTGCGAACCTAACCTCCTAACAGAGGCTCCTTGTCTTTCCTGTCATTGGGAGCCGGTAAGGATGAGGGGTTAGCATTAGCGGTAGCTGCAGTTAATGGAGCCACAGGGTAGCCATGGCG
>CAKALG010025848.1:0-12830 GCA_916700815.1 Helicolenus hilgendorfi | reverse complement strand
ACACACACACACACACACACACACACACACACACACACACACACACACACACACACACACACACACACACACACACACACAGATGACATAGCTGCATATTTATGTACACTTCCGTGACAGGTATTGTACATGTCATCACTGTCAGGAGAATTCATCTTTTATCTCCAAATGTGGAGATTTGTCTGTCTGTATTTCTGGTTTGTGGGTGACGCTGTTTGCCTGTTTTACCAACCAGTAAATTAACTGGGCCAATGTACTGTATTGGCAAATATCCGCTTATTGGAAATATTTCGATATCTGTCTATATGTCAGATGATGAGTAACAAGAAATCACATTTCAGACTTGCCAAATTAAAGTATAAAGAGATTTTGTCAGATTGTCACCGTCACATAGTTTCAAAACAAACCTAATCATGACTATTCACTGATATATCATTGGATTTTAAACTCTCAAATATCAGTAATGGTATCGGCCTCAAAAATCTAGTAATGGTTGGGCTATACACATACGTAGCGTAATCCTCAGTACTCTTTAAGGTATGTTATTCCTCATAGAATATTGCCTTTATTAAAATTATAAAACAGATATTTGTCTGGGAATATTTACATGTTCATGAATTTGTGCTATATGTAGTTAGTTCAGTCTCTTGGGAGTTAAAGGAAGAGTGTGTAGCATTTCGGGGGATCTATCAGCAGAAATGGAATATAATATTCTAATAACTATGTTTTCATTAGTGTATAATCACCTGAAACTAAGAATCGTGTTTTTGTAGCTCAGAATGAGCCCTTCATATCTAGAGTACATAGGGAGTGGGTCCTCTTCACGGAGTTCGACGTGTTGCACCGCCATGTTTCTACAGGAGCCCAGAACGAAGTTCACTCTAGTTCTCCGACGCGCTTGTGAAACTGCGGTAACGTGTGCCACAGAGTGCAAAACTGCAGTACCGCCAGCCGCCGTCTGACTTCCGTTCCTCCTAAACGGCAGTGTTACGTTATGGATGGCCCCTGAGTGAGGTGAACGGCGTTACCGCGGTTTTGCACTCGGCGACTCACGTTACCTCAGTCTTTGAAAGGGAGGAGTGAGCGGAGGGGTATTCAGTTGGTTGCAATCTGCAAACTCACCACTAGATGCTGCCAAATCCTACACACCGTACCTTTAAGGAAAATGTGACTTATGACTAACGGTGAGAAAAACATACACAGAGTTCATGTTATGTTGGAATGCATGAAGAAATCGGACCAATACTGTAATATTTCACATTTCTTTCTCTCCATGTTGATGTGAATCACATTACATACTGTGGTTGAATATATTAAACTGAGTAGCTTCGTTAAATGTTAAACAGTGTGAGTCATATTAGAGTAATAAATCAGGCTAAGGAAAATGTGCCTTTACCAACCTGGTTTAGTGATAAATTTCATGCAATCTGCTTCTTTTTAAAAATGCTGTTTCTATTTTAAGAAAAGATTTATATAGAGTATTACAATAATATGAATCATAACTTGTTCAAAAGTTCCTGTGGATTCACAAAGTGTGGCTGAGATTGTACAGTACTCCCACACCTCTTCTGTATTACATGGAGAAGCTTCAGAATGACAGAATGCCACTAGAGAAAGACACAAAGTGATAGATATGTAGATTTATTGATTTAACTTCTAATTGAATCATTGATTGGTCGGTATAGTGGGGCAGAGACAGAGAGAGGGAGAGAATGTGAAGGGTGTGGAAAAGTGTGACGTCTGAGTTTTTGCATCCATTGATTGAGGTTGTTTAATCCCCCTTCTCTTTCACACACACTGCCTCTCTCTCTCTCTCTCTCTCTCTCTGTGAAGTGTAGCGTCACCACAGCTGCTGCAGCTTCTGTCCCAGTCTCCATTTTGTGGCCACTCTGCAGAGGCCTAAGCCTCTCTCTATCTACCCCTCTGTCAATCCACTCTTCTCTTAACTTTACCTCTCTCTCTCACGCTTCCTTTCTAGAGGCACTTATTAGGAGATGAAGTGACAAAGCATCGTCTTTTCCTTCCACTCCATCAAACCTTGAAAGTGAACAACAAGATAAACCACCAAAAAAAAAAAGGCAGAATAGGCAGAAAAAGAAAAGACAAAGTGGCACAAAAGTATGACATGCTAAATTATGCAGATGGCAAAGTGGGCATAGGATGGAGGGATGATGGAATGAGGCGGGTAGGTATATGAGGACCTATGAGAGGATGGACAAAGAGAGAGGTGTGTGTGTGTGTTTGGTTTTCTTGTTGTCCCCAGCACCCCAGGGAGGAAGAGGAGGCCAGGGGCTCTAAAGCCGCTGTGTCCCGCTATTAAAGATGCATCTGACAAGCGCTTAATGCCCCCCCGTACCTACCCTTTCTCCTCCATTTCTCTCTCTGACTTTTTTGTATTCATCCCTGTTCTAACCATTAACCATTACACACATCGAGCACATCTATGTGTGTTTGTCTTTGCGATGGCAGCAGTTTGTGCCTAGTGTGAGGGGTGGGAGGAAGAGGGCAGGGGGAAATAGGCGGTGTTTACTTATTGATGTGTGTTTATGGGCTGTGTGTGTGTGTGTGTGTGTGTGTGTGTGTGTGAACCTGGCAGTTATTTGTGTTAGGTTGGGTTATTTATTCAGCACTCGTGTTTGGATGTTTTACAGAGAGAACAGGTGCAGAGCGACTCTGAGCGCACTCTGTTTGAGCGGACTCTGTGTGTGTGTGTGTGTGTGTGTGTGTGTGTGTGTGTGTGTGTGTGTGTGTGTGTGTGTGTGTGTGTGTGTGTGTGTGTGTGTGTGTGTGTGTGCATTAGTGAGACAGACAGAGAGTAAGAAGACACAGGGGCATTCACTGCTGTCCAGGCACTGATAGGGCCGCAGTGTTGTATCCGAGTGGTTGACACGATTTGAGTGTTGAAAAGGAAATGCCGATTTGTAGCTTTTGAGATACACTGAGACATAAATGTGCAGGTTATTTGTGGACAGACAGACAGACACACAGACAGTGTACATGCACAGGAACATGGATGTTCTGTGTCGAGATTGAAATGGTGGGAGAGATGGAGGGAGATTGAAGGAGGGAGGGAGGGAGGGAGGAAGTGAGAGAGAGGGCTGTGCACGAGGAGAATTTCAATGGCACTCCAATCATGCAGGCAGTCTCGTTAGCCCAGGGAACATTTGCATAGCGCTTCGGCGAATTCATTTGGCCTTACTCAGAGAAGATGGCTCCCTTTCCTCTCTGCTAGTTAGTTATTCATTAACCGCACTCAGCCAAAGGTGTGCGCGAGTTCATGCATGTGAATCTGTTTGTTTCTGACCTGCCGGCCGACATGCTTTTAATTTTTACACTGTATATATTCTTTGTGCATGAGATGATCGCTGGCTGTGTTTGCAGCACCGCGGTGCGTCTCTGCATCTTTCTGACTGAATGGATACGTGCCTCGTCGGATCTGCCCGCATATATACTTACAATAGTAGTGTAAGTACATGCCAGCAGACAGAATCGCTGTCAGATGTTTTGCCAAATGCAGAGCCGACGTCAGAGCATTACTCATCACCCACCACGATCTCCTCGCCAACACCCTCTTCTTCAAACAGTGATGCTGCGCTTCAACTTTGTGTATCGCTGCTGCATTCCCCCTCCTCCTCCTCCTCTTCCTCCTCCCCCAGCCTGAGAACCTAATTAAGGAAACATACATGATGAGGGTTCAGACAATCAGATCTATACTTCAGGCCATCACTAATGGGGATCATGACTTGCCTCAAAAAAAGCATGTGACTTTTAGGGTGGGGTGAGACTGTGTGTGTGTTAGGGGTGGGGGGCGTTGGGTGAGGAGGAGGAAGAGGAGGGTTGTGGCAGTGAGGAAGCACAGCCAGTAAGTGAAGATGACACACATAATGAAGAATACAGTGGATGTGTTATTCTAATTATCCCACTGACACCGCCTTGCAATCTAATGTTGTTTGACAGTGCACAACAACCATGGTGGAGAAGTGTGTGTGTGTGTGTGTGTGTGTGTGTACGCGTGTGCACGGATGCGTATGTGTATAAATTTGCAAGCAAGCATTTGCTGGAGTCTGACAGTGTTTGTCACATCTGCCTGAGCTCAAATGTGAATTTGTTTTGTGTGACCTTTCCTAAAGATAAGTCGTTTTGTTGGTCAGTTGAAAAGCACCCACATGCCCAACATTATCCAGTGCTCCATGCTTATAACTTTTGTTTGATAATAGGTACGTACTGTAGCTTCATCTAAAAAGTAATGGAATTAGATTATATATTAGCTTTAAAGAGAGAGTGCGGGTGTTTTTAAGCGGGGTTGTATGAGGTACTTATCCATATAGATGTATTCCCTACAGTAGATGATGGTCGGCATGAACCCAGCTTGGAAAAGCAGACAGGAGTTACTGTAGGGAAGTAAAGCGATGTACTGCTGTGGACATGGCCGGCAGAAAAACCTATTTCAGCCACCTAAAAGAAAGGCCCACCTAAAAAAAAATGTATCTCAGTTTAAGTGTACGTTAGATTTAGAATATTTTCACCGCTTTACCTTTCTGTCAGACAGTCCTTTCCGATGGGGAACTGAAGACGTTGTATCCATATATGCTATCGCTAAAGCCACCAGACTCCATTGACAAAAAACTGAAATTTTACCTTGCAGAACACCTGGGTTGTTGGTTTACAGCTGACTCAGTCAGTTAGTTTTGTGTTATTGTGTGACTTTTGTGAATGACTGCCTTATAAAACCCTACTTCAAAACACCCAAACTATCCCTTTAAGTGGCCCGTAGTTTAGTCTCTCATTGTTTGGAAAAATTTGATTTATGTAAACTTTTTGCAGGTAAACATCACAGTGCTTTGGGTGAATATGTGTTGCTCATATGAAATAGTTCTGAAAATAAACCTGGCTACACCAGCTTTATTGACTTAAAGGTGCCCTGTGGAGTTTCTTTGTACACAAAAAATAGTTATATTTACATTCAGTGTTGCTCACCAAATCCTGTTGTGTGTATCTAAAAAGGCCTCACAAATGTATTCAATGTATCTCTTTTTATAATTACTTACATCCGTGTTTAATAGCTGGCAGTCTTCTTCTGCATTACCTTTCTTCGCGTATTACCACAACCAACTTGTAATCATCAGAATATAGAATATGTCCATGCTATCATATAGTAAAATGTTTTTTATTGGACAAATATCAGTCTCTGGAATTTTGCTGATGTGACCTCACATCAGTCCCTGGCTCTAAACTTGAGAGACATAGTGCATGTTGAATTGTCCTCATGGAGCGCTGCAAATAATGAATTTGACAATCATCTCATAATTTTGTAAGTTGACAAACAGGCCAAAAGACTTGTCTATCCTTTCACCGTGTGTGTTTTATTAAGAGAGATGAATGAGAAACAAAAAGAAAGAAAGCGACTCGAGCATTTCAGACTTGCATGTGTTTGTGTGTATTTGTGTTCAGTAGCGTGGTGGGGGCAGGGCAATATGAGAGATATCCTGTTCCAACACATCCCCTCTGGAGCTGACTTAATGACCCGTGACCTGAAGATGTACATGCTACGGAAGGAGAAAGGGGTGGGAGGGAGGGTATAGCCGTGGAGGGACCGAAGGGGAGGAGGTGGGTTGAGGAGGAACCGGGAACAAAATGGATGAAAACTGCAGCAAATAAAGCAGAATGAGAGATGCAAATGTGTGCTGTGTGACGCATCCGTCTCTCTCTCTCGCACTCTCTCTCGCTCACATGTGTCCTGACTTGACCACAGTCATATCCATCAGCTGGAGGAGCTCCTCTACTTACCTCTTTCCGGCCGTCTTCGCCGCTTTCACTCACTTTTCCTTATTCGTTTTCTTTCATCGGGCTCATAGATCACCGCTAATCAAAGACGGGATGTAGACAGCCAGCAGAGCTCTGACATGCAGCCCACAATGGACACAGGCAGAGGCAGCGAGAGAAAGATAGAGAGGCTGAAAGTGAAAGGAGGACAGGGAGATACAGGTAGAATAACTCGGTAGGGGAGTGGGCAGAAGACAGGTGAAATAGATTGGCACAGTTTACCTGCTCTACTCAATTTTTCTTCTTTCTTTTTGACACTCTCCATTTTCCTGTTGTTTCTTCCACTATTTCCCTCCAACCTCACCTAACCTCTGCCATATCTGTTCATTTAAACTGTGTAGCTGCCCGTGTGTGCGTGTGTGTGTGTGTGTGTGTGTGAGCCCTCGCTGACCTCCCCTGTGAGCAATGGCATCTCTATGCTTTATTAATAGCTAATCAATGGGCTCTCTGGGGTGTATGGGATGCCCTGAGGACTCCCACAAGACATATGCCGGCGTGTTAGCGCACACACGGACATTTCCCCACACACACACACACACACACGTCAATAGTTCATAGAAGTCAGTGGGGTAAAACACATGTAAAGGTTATTTAGCCAATAGTGTTTTTAAGATTTTTATTTAGCCACGGCGACGAAATGATGCAAGTAGCTCTGATCCATTATAGACAGTTTCAGATTTGTCCTTCATGTTCCCTTATTTGGTTTGTTTGCATCATCTCTCTCTTTCTCACTTGCTCCGTTACCTCCGCCACCTCCTCCTCGGGTTCTCTTACTGCTTGACTTGACATTTATTCCTCTCAAGCGCTTATCAGGCCCACCTTGACCGCCTCTGGTTTTGCATCATTATTTTCCCTTCCCTTTCTGCTATTTTCAGCGTGCCTGCCCTCTTCCTATTCTTCCCTCACCTACTTATTTTCTCCGCTCCGCTCTCACTTTCTGTACCTTAGCTCTTGGTATTTTGAAAGTGCAGTTTTTTTTGTGTGTGTGTGTGTGTGTGTGTGTGTGTGTGTGTGTGTGTCTGTTTTGTTCATGTGCATAGCCATTGTTTTACAATGCCCAGGGCAATGCAAGTTTTCTGTTCCTCTCACTCCGTCTCACTGGAGACATTGTTTGAAAACAGCGATGTGAGTTTCAGACGCGTCTTGTGAGGAATCCTCCATGTTTTTTCCCTTTTACCTCCCTCCACTCCTTCTTAGTCAACTCTCCCTGAGCTAATGGCTCACTTCTTACGCACTTCCTGTACTAAGACATGTTGCATCAATAGCACTCCTTGCCATATAAATTATGGCTAAATTACATGTTTTGCTTGCTACGTGTGCATTTCAGCATCCCAAACTGAACTAAAGGATGAGGCTGCTAGCAATATTCTTTACTTTTGTTGTTATCAACAAATCCCATTAAAAGAACAAAACCAGTAAACTGTCAGCCAGTCTCTCTCTCACCCAGCCTTTCAATGGCTCTCAACCCGAAGCTCATACGTTCCTATTAAAGACACTAACCTGTTCTCATCCCAACTCGTCACATACTGACGCTTTGTCAGACCCCTCGGCGTCACTTTTCGGTCGCAGTAAACACATCATAACGATATAGATTAAACAAAAACACTTGCTTAGGATTAAGCAACAATGCCTCATTAGTTTTAGGAAAGAACAACATGGTTGGGTTTAAAGTGACTACGTTTGTAGACTGTGTCCCTGTGTCTCTGTCGCTCTTTAAACTACGTCCCCACAGCACTTTCTCTGAGCGTTTACTAGTGCTACAGATGGTATTACATTGTAGTTAATGGAAAGCCCGATGCGTCGTGCCTTGTGCGGTTGTATCGAACAGCAACCGCCGTGACAAAGCACCAGTATTTGACGCCATGGGAATGAGAACGGGCTGAATATGCACATCTTTAAAAATTGGTCACAAATGTATACTTTCATGAGAATTAAAAAAGGCTAAAAAATGCCTAAAATAGCTGGGCACTGTAGTTTTTAAGAACCGTGTATTCACTAGTGCATTTGTGTGATACCCACTGCTTTGGTGCGGTAGCGGGACGGTGTATGTGGGAGTGACTAAAAATGCACTACAGTGCCAGTGTTCATGGTAATGAAGGAACATGTCGTCCAGTGCAACGGTGTGACTCATTGATGTGTTATTAATAGTTTTTGTACAACAATGGAGGTCTGTGGCACAGAGGAATATGCTATATCAGGCTTTGGTATAAACAGGCAATAGTTGTTTGTAAGATCCAGTTACTTCCTGGCGTCTCCGCTGGTTGCCTGGTAACGTCAAGCCTCCAGGACTCCCAGGCAAGAAACAGGCCCGAACATAACCCCATGCAAAACCACAGCATGTCATTTTACGACAGTGAGCTTTAGTGTTGCTGGTGGACGGATTTTGTTAGCGATGGACAGAGCCAGGCTAGCTGCTAACCGGCTGTTGGCGGTATCTAAGTAGCTTTACATTGGGTTTCACCTGTCTTCTACCTACATCCAACTGCCCTTTGGCTAAGACTGTGTGTGTTTTGTGTGTGTATGTGTGTGTGCATGTGAGAGAGAGAGAGAGAGAGAGTCGGAGAGAGAAGAAAATCTTTTTACATCTGAGCTTAGCTGACTAAGGCTCCCAGAAGACAAAGGAAGGGGGAGAGGGGTGCGGGAAGGGAAAGTAAAGAGGAAAAAGAGAATGTAATTTGAATCTCATATACATTTCAGTTGAAAGTCATTGTAGCCTTGATACATTCTCTCTGGAGTCGGCCTCACACACACGCACACGCACATGCACGCACGTACACACACGCACACTCGCCCCCCCCACCCACTCTTGTGGACAAAGCTCTTGTGTATGAGCACAGATTGACAGTTGAGTGCTCGCACTACAGCTCATTCATCCTTGTTGACTACATCTCTGCTGCCAAGTTGAAAATACAATATATGTCAGTGTGCAGCCTCTCCGCAAAATAAAAATATATTGTAATAGCTACAGTCGCTTGCACACTTAAATACCCCGACTATGACATTAGAAGCTGTAAAATGGAAAGAATGGGAGGAAAACAGTAGGCACTAAACTGATTTGTCTTGGCGCTCCTTCTCCCTCCAAACTTATTTTTCTTTTGTCCTGGGAAACCGAATGCTGCACCGCCATCTCATAAAAGGAACACTGCTGTTTTTATACCAAGTTAGGTTTCCAGGTCCAATCAGTTGGTCTCAAACAGTCATACACATGTCGCTTATCAGTTTTAATATGTTTCTTACATGGCTACAAGAAAAATATCTGGAAAGTGGCCTTGACTTTGAACTTTTTATGATATGTTTATGTAATTTTTGAGATCAAAATAGTGGCAGTGACGCTCATAATGCTTGTACTATAATTTAGGCATACAGCCATACTGTCCAAAGGAAGGGCTACATATCAAGTGCTTCTCAAAGTGTCACGAATATACACACATATATTTTTTGGACTTGTGTCCCTCTTTAAGCACCCCCACTCGCCAACAGCACCCATCTCCAGATTCGTGTGTGTGCATCTGTGTGTGTCTCTCTCTTTTGCTCTGCATAAACAGTGTGCCCTTCTCTCGCAGGCTGACAAGTGAACGCCTTGTTTATTTCTGTTGAGGGGAAAACAGACGGGTATTTATTCCATCGCTCCCCAACCCCCAATTCTTTCTCCTACTCTCATCCCCCTTCTTCTTTCTGACATCTTCAGACAAACACAGAGCTATAGCAGAGCAGCGAACAGTAATGAGCTAATATTTCATCCAGGTGAGGTTGTTTGAGTAAGGAGAAGACGAGGATGAATGACCTTCAGTGGGCTAAGTCAATGTTGTGACAGTTTGTTTAGATTATACAGTATATTGGCATATGACATTATGGAATAAGAAAAACATGCATTGTTCCAATATGGTGGATTCAGTGATCCCTGTTTCTCATCACTGTCTCCAAACCTTTTTGTCGCTTTGTACATCTGTCTTCTCTCGCAGTGATTTACTTTTTGTCTTATTAAGTCTTTGTCTTAAGATTTCTGACTCGTTTGACATCATCCTTGAGGGCTGAGGGCAGAATTAAATTTCATACCGTGTATGTATGAGAGGCTGTTATTATTGAGCTTAACCATGCATTTAAATGGATTGTTGTCCAGCAAACAGAATGCCGTTAATGGTACCAGTTAACAGTTAACTACATTCACGTTACACTTATTATGTTATTACACTTTTGTTTTAGTATCATTTGTCTGTCTTGCTTTTCCTCTTTTGTTTGTGACTGGTGGTGTTGTGAGTTATATATTCATATACCATCTGTAACATTTGATATTCCAAACATAATCCAATCTGATCTGTAAACAAAAACACTGTATCACTGCTGCGCCGAAGTCTGACACTCCAGCATCGGGTTAGCATCTGTTGCTATGGAAACAGCACAAACTATCATAGAACTTTTAGCTCTCACCGCCTCGAGCTGCTTCTTCATACTTTTAAAGCAGTTTAATTAAGCTTATTTCCAGTTAATATCATCTAAAGGTGTCTGCATCAGCATTTCCTCAGATTCAAAGGTCCCACGCTGTAGAAAGTGAGAATTCCATGTCTTTTTTTAATTATAATGCAGGTCAAGGTGATATATAAATACTGTGAAAGTATCAAAATGCTCAATCCACGGAGAAATACACACAGACCGTATTCAGAAACTGTGCCTTTAAACGAGCTGTCAGGACTTCCGTAAGGTTGTGATGTCACAACTATACAGCCACCTAGGTGCCGCTTAACACTTTTTAGTTGACACACCCAGTGACCCAGTGGCTTAAAGAGGCAGGCGCTAAAATGGAGCGTTTCAGACAGAGGGTGAATACAGGTATATTCAGACAGACAGTACGAAAAAAATAATGTGTTTTTTGAACATTAAAGCATGTAAACATGTTCAAGGAGAAACCCAAAAAACAGGTATGGACTTCAAAATTAGCACAATATGTCCCCTTTAAATTCTGAATTTACAATAAGGGAAGTACTTACAGGCCCTGTGGTGCTTTACTGCACAGCTTCAGACAAGCCAATGAGTGAGCTATCACAGAGGAGTGCAGCTAACCAATTTAGGGCTACAACTAACGATTATTTTCATTGTTGATTAATCTGTTGTTTATTTTCTCGATTAGTTGTTTGGTCTATAAAATGTCAGAAAATGGTGAAAAAACTCGATCAGTGTTTCCCAAAGCCCAAGATGACGTCCTCAAATGTCTTGCTTTGTCCACAACTCAAAGATATTCAATTTACTGTCATAGAGGAGTAAAGAAACCAGAAAATATTCACATTTAAGGATCTGGAATCAGAGAATTTTTACTTATTTTTTCTTTAAAAAAAAATACTCAAACCGAAATATCAATTATCAAATTAGTTGACAACTAATCGATTAATTGTTGAATCTCAAACCAAGTAACCCACCAACCAGTAACCGGTCACTCTGGAGTGTATACTGTCAATAGTGGCACAAAAGCAGCACACACGAGCTCAAGAGGATCGGCAGTTAAGATTGAAACAGAGGAAGTGTATTAACTATCTTTAAAGTCTATTGAAGGTTAGTGTTTGATACCAGCTCAGATAAATTATTTGCTCTGTATGTTACCCGAGGGTATGTTGCTTGTCAAAACAGCAGAGACAAAGTACACAAGTGGCTGATACAGGAAGTTGAGTGGATGAAACCAAAGCTGAAAGGTTGGGTTGGGTAAATATTACACTTGCATTAGGTGGTCATGCCACCATGGCACGTTCACGTTGCTCCGTGTCTGCTGGATGTGTAAGCAAGCAACTGTTTACACACAGTTTAACCCTGACACATTCTTCTTTACTTCTTCTCCTCCTTCTCCAGTGATGCAACTGTTTCTTATGGCTCCCTATGCAGGGCTTAATGCACCTTTGGTTTCCTTTGCTTTCAAAATGCTGCTTTTCTCTTTCACATTCACGGGCAGGTTTATCCAGCCGGATTGTGTTTCTAAACTATTTGACGCAGACTGTCAGAGGATCATGTTCCACTAGTTTCAGCTTTTTGAAGCATTTGATATTTTCATGCAAGCTCCTTTGTTTTCATGCATTCTTTTAGTCTTTTCATCACTCTTACTGATATTGATATTTTCTTTTTGCTTTTTTTAATCTTTTATGTCCTGTAGGTCAGGAAAGGTTGATTCATTACTCCTTCTGTCACACAATGCCTTGCCCTGTGCCCATTGTATTGCTTTTAGTCTCAGTGCATGGTGCAATACCCTGCAGTCTGTCTTCACCCTGAACATAAGAGGGTACAGAGAATTGATGCTTGGATGCTGTATAAAATCAGTTGTGCTTAAAAAAAAAGACTAGAAATAACAGTGGTATGTCATGGTAGTATAGTAGTTAAAACAAGCTGATCAAATCTGGTATAGCTACTACATAGATGCAAGTATCTACCAGTAACCACGAGAATAATCCTGAGCTTTTAGTCGTGTCTATTTAAGACCTCACAAGAGTCACTGGGACCTCATTTGCATCTGGAAGCCTCAGTTTCCATTTTTGATCTCCCTCCACCAATAGGAAGTGACCTAATTTTTCAATTACATGAATTTCTTGGGTGTCATTATGATCATTTATAGTTTCATATACAGAAGTCACCTACCTATTACTCACACGGTGCACACACGCTGTGTGAGGGGCTGGGTGCCAGGTGGAGGGGTGGGTAATTGTGGCATCAGTTGATAACCAGTGGACATGACTGTATGTTTTCCTCTTCAGAAGTCAACAGCGCGTAGCAGCGTTCCACTAATAGGGAGAGTGGCTCTGCATATACGCAATGTGTTGCTGTGCAGGAGAGAACCATTCTGCCACTGTCGGTGTCTGTGTGTGTGTGTGGATGTGTCCTTATACTGTCTGTGTGCATGAGTTTGTACATTTATGTATGCATGGTTGTGCGTCTGCGTACATATGTGCGTTCGTTCATGCATGCTCGCACATTCGGCGTGTACGCATTTGTATGTGTGACAATAATATTGGGGTTTGCTGACAGGTAGAAGA
>CAKALG010025847.1:0-12212 GCA_916700815.1 Helicolenus hilgendorfi | reverse complement strand
CGTTTTGAGGCTGATGTGTCTGCGCATTACGCACCCCCTCTCTGGCAGTGCCGTGCTGCAAGACCGCGCGCAATGTAGCCTTTCAGACAGTCTCAACCATACTCCATTCTGGTTTTGCTCCTGTAATACATGTTCAATTTTGCACATCTATATTTGCATATTTATTACCTCAATTATTTTTTTATTTAAAATAAAAAAAACATTGTAACCTGCAATGACCACATCACATGCAGTTAATATTCTAAACTATCCCACATGCCATTTTGCTTGCCAGATGAATGCAACGAATTATTTTAAAAAAAAATAAAAAAAACGTAATTAATTTGATGATTGATTCCAATGAAAGCTAACTGAATCCTGCCTTGTTTAATAAAAATGTTCCACATATATCGTATCTCTTTGCTTTTGATTGATTAATGCTCGGTGAAGTCTAGACAGAAAACAACAGCTAAATAATGATCCCACAAGTCTTTCTTTATCATCACTGTTACACGCTGCTTTCCTATTCTTCAGTGGGTTGACAGCAGTGACAGCAGTTGTAAACATGTTATCATTAGAAGAGCTAAAATCAGAATTGACTGTTGAAAACAGTAAATAGTTTCCGTTACAACTAATATGGGGAGCTTAGCAGGGAGTCATTGGAGTAAAACATAAGTCATTATCTGAGGGGAGTTCAATGACCAAGCTATCCCCAAATGTGGCTGTGTACATACTAATGAAAGCCAAAAAAGATGGTCAGCATTCATACCTGAGAGACATCTTGGGGACTTGCGACTTAATTTAAAGTTGGCATTAGTAATTTTAGTTGTATATTATAAGTTGTTTAGAGCTAGTGTTGGGAAGTTAAACAGATCATAATTCCTTCTCTGTTATCTATTTCATATTGCTGTGAAAACATCTCCTTCAACCAACTAGATTTATTCAAGTTTCTCGCCAAAAACTACATTTTACAAGATTACATTTGAATGCATCATGATAACGTTATAATGCATCATTGCCTGATACTCATTTTACTGAGTAGAGCTTGGAAAGCCAAAATCGTGATCGCGATTAATGTTCGATAAATTGTGCAGCCCTACCGTGATCACCATCTTAGTTTAGCGTGCATTGTAACATTTGCTAATTAGCACTAAACACGAAGCACAGCTGAGGCCAATGGAAATGTAATTATTTTGAGGGGGCCATGATTTGATTGTACCAAATGACATGACATCCGCCTAATACTTGCTGAGATAATTCACTTTATACCACAAATGTCAGCCTCATGATAGCATTATGAGAAAAGTCAGGGGATCACCAAAGTCAGTAGGCTTCATCCTCTGAGGGCCACAACATTTCATAGCAATCCTCTATCCAACGATGACAGATATCAGATGATGTTGAGATATTTCAGTCAGGACCAAAGTGGCGAAGCGACCGACAGATCAATTGTCCATTAGTAAAAACGCAAAAGAAATTTGTGATCGCAAATAACCCGACAAAAACGGCAACCCAAAATTACTATCATTCCAAAATATGACAAACAGCTAGAATGTGATATGCAAAGAAATTTAATTAGCTTCTAAAATCACAGCTTCAGAGTTACTTGTCTTTTGGTTCACGTTTCTTATTTTTCATAGCTTTTCCTTTGTGCTTCTCAGTTTTTCTGAGCTTGGCCATTACAGTAAATGGACAAATGTTCTGGG
The DNA here is from genome assembly GCA_916700815.1 of Helicolenus hilgendorfi. Taxonomy (NCBI): domain Eukaryota; kingdom Metazoa; phylum Chordata; class Actinopteri; order Perciformes; family Sebastidae; genus Helicolenus; species Helicolenus hilgendorfi. The sequence continues at coordinate 10,527 of CAKALG010025847.1, read as the reverse complement.
GGCAGGGATTCTGTGTGTGCTGCTGTTTTTTTTATTGGTCCTACAAACTGTCTGTCATATCCTGCCGCTAAATCTGGGAAGCGACCACAGAACAATACTCCAATGCTACAACAACGCTATTAGCATTCGGGCAGTAGCACTCCCTAAAAGTTTAAATTAAAATAATGTCACTTTATGAAACCTTCCTGCTGATATCTGACCCCATGAAAGCCACGCTGCTCTTTTTTTATTTCAGTATAATTGAAACCACTTATACACCTCACCCATTTCACTCCTCAACACAATTCACCCACCTGCAGCTCCTGAGTGCGTGTGTGTGTGTGTGTGTGTGTGTGTGTGTGTGTGTGTGTGTGTGTGTGTGTGTGTGTGTGTGTGTGTGTGTGTGTGTGTGTGTGTGTGGGTGTGTGGGTGCTTCTGCAGTGATAGAGTGTTTAAAGGCTGCCTGAGGGCTATTAAGAGGAACAGTGGAATAACAGCTGTACACTAACACAAACACACACACAAACCCACACCCACACACACACACACACGCATACACACATACACAAGGCCGTATGGCATATCTGGTACCGACGTTGAAGAGTTTGTCCCAGGGTGCACTGCGTCTGTTGGGCATGCACCATTGCCCCTCAGAGTGGGTGCCAAATCCCTGCTCTCTCTAATGACCACCATCTTTCAATGTCCTCACATGTCTTGCCATCATGGTGTGCCCCCCACCTACACACACACACACACACACACACACACACACACACACACACACACACACACACACACACACACACACACACACACACACACACACACAGACAGAAGCCCCTTAAGGGCTGTGGCTGACATCATCTATGCCAGCATGAGACCATATCTACACTGAAATAAATGAATAAATAATTTACATGTATGAAGCAAGGGCAGCCTTTCCCTTTCAAAAGGGAAGCAAGTACAGGAAGTGTCCTCTCTACCGTCTCCACTGCACTTTTTCTTTTAAACAGCCATAAGTCACTTCACCCAAAAACATAATAGCAGGTCTAATCTGTTCACATGGAACTGATTAATAGTCCACAGTCTATCTGTAGTTGCCTGCATTCAGTTGGTTTCAGCAGAGTCGTGGAAAACATTTTTCATGCTTAGCAGCACGTACAATGCGGCCTGCTGCTTCCCTATTCCACTCCATACATTCTCACAGTCTCAAATTGATTCTAGCAGCAGCCAGCGTGAAAGTGGAAGGAGAGAGCAAAACATTGTGGTGGATGTATTAAGGTAATATTCATCCTTGCAAGTGGAGATTTATTACGGGAAGTTACACTTTTTCGACTGCAGTTTCATTTGAGTTTGCTTTGAATGCCTCACAAAGAAGTGGGGGAAATAAACGGACCACCTACAGAGGAGAAGAACACTTTGGAGAACCGCAGAACATTTATGAGTAGACGCTATGAATTGAACTGAATACACGCATATAATAAACACTTTGAAATAAATGTAGAAGATGAAATATAAACTAAAGATGATATACCACTTATAATGGAATACATTAAAGAGCATAAACAGCATCAACAACTCACTACATATTTACAGCATATAAATGATCACTCGTTTATGATATCAGGCATAGCCTGACTGAAGCTGGATTTTTGAGGACGATACCGATGTCGATATTTGGGAGTTTTAAAAATCAGACAATACATCGGACAAAGGTATTTTTTAAAAACCTAAATAAACAATCTTGCTATTGATCCTTTAGATTTGTTTTTTAAAGCATTGTGACCAAGATACAAACTGATTTTACAGTTCAAAAATCAACTGGTCATGTAATGGGGACACTGTTTTTAAATGACCTCAAACCTCAAAGATCTCATAAATCTGACATTTCTGTACTGAAATTTCTGGTTATGTATCGCCAACATACACGCAAATACCAATATATCTGCAAATAAGATAATATCGGCCGATATAACGTATGTATAGTAAACTGCCGTCCCTATTGCAATCCCAGATTAATCCTGAGATTATTGCTGTTTCACGTTTCTAGTCGTTATTTGTCATACAGAGCAGACGTTGGCAATGAAATTCCCTCCAACAATGCTACTACAAAGAAAAATACGCAAGTAAAAATGAAATTCCGAGAGATAAAACATAAAACACAAAATAGTGCAGAATAAAAAGACATGAATAAAATATAATATATATAAAACAGAATAAAATAAAATAGAATATAAAATATAATGTGACTATTTGAAAAAAGGTACCCATATGGGGATGCATGTGATCAGCATCAGTCTTAAGAAATGCTGTGGAATTTAAAGATATGATCAAAGCTTGTACTATTGCGACTCGGCAGGACTAATCCAAGTCTGAGTGTCATGAGCATACTGACTGAATGAATACTTAGTGCCATTAACAACCGTACCTCCTTCACAGTAACTAACGGTAACCCTGCTGTCATACAGCCATCAACTTGATCGCCCAGTCATTGAAAGTTCATTGATTCTCTATGGAGCTGCATTTCAATATCAAACAGGATACTAATTTACTGCTGTTAGCCAAAAACAGCTGGCTATTTTGAATTTTTGGCAGCCATAGTTGATCACATTTTCCAAACTAACTTGACATGTTCCAAAGTCCATTAGAAGCCATTCAAAATGACAAACATATGACACAAAGTCACATAATATGCGCAGGGCAATCGTTGCAGTATTTCATCAGACTTAATCCTCAGCTCAACAGCTTTTTGGGCAAGAGATCTTCTTATTGTGGTATTTTACAAACCATTACTCACTTGTTTTCAAACACAGGAGATGAAAAACTGAGTATTTTCTATACATTTCAATCTGGACAAACCCTTTGAGCAGAAGCTGCACCACCCCCAGTTATCAGATCGAAGTGGCCAATGTCCACAACTGTTATTGTGCTTAAATTTGTTTTTGTTGAATCATTATTACCACTATTAGCAATAACAACCCTGGATTTACCTCATTATTGACTGTATTCTCATTGAAAATATCTCCGTACCATACAAATATACCATAAGAATATATTTTATGTATCAAATTGACAATAGTTTGTAATCAGAAAACTTTGTATTTTGTGGAGATATTCAATTTGGGTAAAGAACTGTCAGCAATACTACCTTTACCATAAATGGACATCTCATTTCATTGTTTATAGGAATACTTCACCCACAAAATGACGATTTGTATATCAATTACTCACCACATGTTACATTGAATTCTTGAAGAAAACTTTATTTTTCTCGCATGCTTCCACATTATACGGAGAAGCCAAAAACGGAAAAAAAAAATCGTGATATAGTGAAGTAAATAGGGGCCACATTTAAACAGCCCCCATTTACTTCACTTTTTTAAGTTTTCAGATTCTCCGTTCCCTTTGGAGGGATGCAAGAAAAAGTTTTCTTCAAGAATTCAATGCAAAGCAGGGAGCGAAACTGATATACAAATGGTCATCTAGTGGGTGAAGTATTCCTTTAAGCTATTTTCTTAATAATTACTTTTTGTATCTATCATTCTGTTCAATAGGACCCCGCTAACTTCCTGTAGGAGGCCACCTGACAATGACTGTTCTGAAAACTGCATTGAGAACAGTTTCTTGCAGAGTTTGTGTACGCTTGGAATAACCAATACTTCGTCACCACACAACTAAAGCACGACCAGCAATAAATTAAACTTTGGCGATTCAATGATGAAACCAATACCGTGACGTGACCATCGGATAAATCACAAGCTAATAGATTTGTATGCAGTGAAAATAGGCAAAAAAAATTCTCAGTGGACTACTTCCTTCATAGTATCTGTCTTTGTTACTGCACATGTCAACAACACCATGTGATCAATATTGCTCATCATTGATCCATACAGATCCTTGTGTCTAAGTAATCGTTTGTCACTAACTCAGTGCTCAGCATTACCGCAGTGTCATCTGCACATTAGCCAGCGCAGGCCTCTAGCCTTCATGACATGTACAGGAGCCACAAAAGGAAACTCAAATAAATACACACTGATAGAGTGAGAAATGTTTTTGCAATGAGGGAGTAACAAGGAAAGGCCAACTAAAGTGCACGTGTGTGTGCTGACATAACTGTCATCCTCCACCCTGTGTTAGCTGGTGTGTGTTTGGGTGAGGTGATAGCAAGTGCAGGTGAAGGTCATCAGGAGGAGGGGCCACTGTTGTGTCCCACTGAGCTAGATTTGGCAGCACTCTCACAGTCTATGAGAAGTGTTGTGCTCCATAAAGTGCAGCCAAACTAAGCGTTTGTTTGTGTGAGTGTGTGTGTATGTTGGCAGAGTTGATGTAGAGGCAGAGTGGGTGACTTGGGACAAATACTGAGGCTACCCGAGAGTGCAGCAGGTGCACGATATTGTGCTGGGCCAGCGGAACTAGTTTTTTGAGGGTGCGGGCACCGACACTTGCTCCGAACACTGCCGTGTCCCAAGATCCCCTCCCATGTATTCTTTAGTGCCATAGCCTGCATCCTATCCATTATTAAAGCAGAGGGATGGAGGGAGAGGAGGAGAGAGGGAAGGGGAGAAAGAGGGAAAAATAATTGGGGGAGGCACAAGGACACTTAAATGTTGATAGAGGGAAGAGTTGACAGAAAGGTTGAAGGTGATAAAGAGACAAAGTAAGAAAGAAAAATAGATATTCTGGGCATAAAGCAGAATTATCTGAGCATGCAGAGGTTTAGGACGTATAAAGAGGTATTTGTGATTGATGGAGCAGCTGTAATGGGTCTGATGTCCTTTCCTCTATTCGGTGTGTTGCTTTATACGGGCCATCTTTACCTACAGCACACAGGGTGGACCCAAACAAGAGGCAGGATGATGGATGTGGACAGCAGCGAGTCACAGACAGTCCTTCACACAGTGCCGCACACGTTAATGTGCTTAATAGTACTAGTCCCGCCCCTTTACCAAGTTGGCTAATGTTTACTCGCTGCATGCAATCCAGTCCGGAGCACAACGATCTGTCATAATTACAGAAATCTGTGAGAGTGTGTGTGTGTGTATGTTAATGTCCGGTGTAGCCACGGTGAGATGCTCTTTATCTGCGGGCCAGCAGAGGCAAAGCCAGGCCTCAGGACAGATGACAGTGGATATTTATCTTCAGTGTTCACATTCATCATCCTAGCAGCACAGAGCACAAGGTGTTAAACTGTATGCAAACACTACTAAACTTCAGGAACTGGGAAGAAAAATCAACTTCCTTACAAACACAAATTAACTACTAAATCAAACGCTGGCAAATTGAACTTGGTCAGAGAGATTGGGGATTAATCAAAGAGGTAAACCGCACAACAAGTCGTCGAAAGACACTTGATTTTCTAAGCCCTCCTCAAACATAGCGTCAGCAGTTGTGCTCTTTAAGAATTTAAGTTCTTTAATCCGGTAGCAAAGGGTCCCCGCTCCCTGCTCCTGACCTCTCTACACTAAAGGAAGGGTGTTTGATTTGCGGTGGCTTTTCTCATGCTTTTCTCACCAACAAAGCACTAATTACAGCATGAGTGAGTGGCTGTGTTGGCTAAAGCCGGCCTGCTAGGACATGAAAGGATAGCTGCACAGGCTCCTTCTCCCGCCCGCTAACGCTGTAATTAACTCGGTGACACGGCATTCCTCCTTCTTTCTCCACTCCCTTTCTCTCTCTTACACACACCTCTCTTCCCTCTACGAGCAGTGGATGAATCAAATTTAGCAAGATCATGCTTTGGTCAATGAGAACAAGAGGGGGAGGGAGACAGAGGCAGGAGGAGAGATGGGAGGGTTAAGGGAGGTTAGGGAAAGAGGGACGGTCGTCAGTACACACCCCTACACACCCCCTTCCCCTCACCTCATCGCCAGCCGTGCTGAACCAAACCTGACAGCTATTCAATTTTCCCAAAGTTAAATCTAATCTGCAGCCGTCTCCCCCCGTCTGACACACTGTTACACTGGAACGCCTCAGCCATCACCCACCCCTGGCAGCAGATTGGCACCATCACACATACGTCGCCCTCCACTCTGACACGCACACACACACACACACACACACATATACAAGACACAAGGGATAAGAAAGGCAAATAGAGGGCAAAAAGAAAAAGAAGTAAAACGGCTCTTTAAATGAGTCTCATTAACCAGTGATGGAGTTTGATCATACTATTTTGGATTTATGGACCCAAAAAATAACTTATTTCAATACTTAAAGCAGCCTAAAACTCAACTGAAACTTCACTAATAAGGTGGTTATTTGTATAACGTTTTTTCCCACCAGACTGAAACACAGCAGCTTACACACAGTAAACAGCGCCATAGCCTGAATTTTTTAGTCTGTTTCTAGCACTATATCTCCCCACAGGAGTAAAAGCCTTCTCCAATAATGTAATTCTAGTGGAGAAATACTATAGCACTTAATTTGATATTTTTTGTATTTATTTGTATAAAAACACCCCCCAAAAATGACAGAATCATCCTACTATGTGTGGTATTTGTAGAATGTAAACTCCTCCTTAGATAATTAAGATTCACAGATGTATATGTTCACAAGTTTATCAAAGTAACTTTAACACCTATGGCTAACACAAATAAAACTTTACACATAGATACATAAATTTGCCAATTTGTACAACAAATAAAAGGCAATGTATCAATTTCTTTTTAACAAGCATGACAAAGGGATAACATTTGCAAATAAAAAAGGAATGCTAAATCAAATTAAAACTTAAAGCGCTGTTAAATATGAGTACTGAGTGGAAAATGTATTTTTTAAAAACTCATCCGCACACGGCAAGAATTATTCTTCCACTGTTGTTATCCGAATGTGTAATTAATTTTAAATGAATGTGAAAAAATGAAACGCATAATCATTTCCACTTCTAAATTACGTAATTAGTCATGCTCTTAAAGCTGGTTAGTGTGACTAAAATACATATTCAGAACAAAAATAGATATTTTTTTCCAACACAGACAAACAAAATGAAACTGCCTTCTGGACAAATATTAAATTATGTTTGTGTATAACAAGTCTTGTAGAAAGGTTCTCCAGTAGATCAAAACATATCGCTGTTGTGTGTAAATCACTTAAATCATTATGTACTCAGCCCATTAGATAATGCCAAATGAACTGGTATCAAGAAAAATAGACTGGTAGATAGCAAAAAAGGATGCTGTTTTTTGCATTAACTTGTATAAAAAATGCTATACACATGAAGTTTGATGAATAGATTGAAGCAAAAAAAAATTGTATTGTTCGTATTTTTTTAAAAGATGGCCCTGGTTTTCATTTCCAGATTTGTTCATCAGTCAGTGATGATTTTGTGTTTTGTAGAAATACCACACAAAAGTATTACGTTTATTAAAGTTGTGGGAAAAGAAGAATTAACGCCTCGCTGTTGTATGCCTTCGCCAACCAGACAAGTTGCAGTTTACATCCATGTCTGTCCAAAATGTCATCACTTCATCATTTTATCGTACTAGATATTTGTGTGAAATTATCATAACTGGCATATGAATTCTTGAATTATGGCCAAAAAAGAGTTTTGTGAGGTCACAGTGACCCTTTGAACTTTGTGCCAAATTTGAGGGAATTTGCTCAGGACGGTCCTGAAATATCACGTTCACGAGATTAGGATGAACGTGAGGTCACAGTGACCTTTGACCACCAACATCTAAATCAGTTTATCCTTGAGTCCAAGTTGATGTGTGTGCGAAATTTGAAGAAATTCCCTCCAGGAGTTCACGAGAATGGGTACGTACAGACGGACCGACAGACAACCCGAAAACATAATGCCTCCGGCCACGGCAGTCGCCAGCGTAGAGGCACTTACGCACAGTGTGTACTACAGGGATAGAAGTGCTGGCCACTGCAAGATGAACATGTAGTCAGAAAAACATATGTATTTTATATTTAATTTTTCCGACTTTGCTAAGGCGCATAGTCTTCAAGATTCCAATTGATGCTCGTACATTTATTTGATTTAAATCACTTAGGGATAACAAACAAATATTGTGTGGCCCTAAACCTGATGACTGGCTCCATCAGTGTTCCTCTAACTCCCTCTCTGTAACTCGTCTCTCTATACTCCATAAACCCAGCATGCTCATGTTGAGCGTCTCTAAGCCATTTGCCTCTTCACTTCACTGGATGACTTTAATACTGATAGATATTTTTTTCATCCACCGCTTCTTTTTGAGGAACCACTCCACTTTGTCTTCTTTTGCTCGTTCTTTAGGAATATTGTCAGCATGTCACGGGTAGTAAAGGAGAATGGTATAGCACACCATATATGCGCACACACACACACACACACACACACACACACACATACATACACACACACACACACACACTCACACACACTTCTTCCCCACCCAGGCAAATCGATTCCAGCATACTCTTGTCACACATCATTACACCTTCCTATCATCCTCTGATCTTATGCTGTGTATACGGTGTGTGTGTGTGTGTGTTAAGTTTGCATATAAAGCATGCTCAATCACACACACACACACACATACAGTACGCCTGCTGCCTACAGCTTTTAAAAATATAGGAAAGCAGAAGTGCACAGATAACTTCCAGCCAGCCGCTGTGGCGATCCCACAGAATGATCATTTGTCTTCTATCTTCCATTACCAAGAGGCTTGAAGTTATTTCAGCGTGGCATAATGTCCCACTACTTTGATTCCAGAAAGCCATAACATCAGTGAGGTGAAAAGTAGTCCAGCCAACAACACACACACACACACACACACACACACACACACACACACACTCAAAGAGAGAGAGAGACACAGCCATCACAGCCAGGCTGGCTCATATAGACAGGTTGCTCAATGATACATGAAATTAAAGATTTCAACAGAATAGCAGTGGAGAGGGTAAAACACACAGAGCTAATTCTAACTATCAGTGGGAGATGTTTAATGTGTCTCAAACAGAAGTCTCCTGTCCTTTGTATGGGTAGTGTATGCAGTATGGTACAGTGTTGTGCATGCACATGTATTGTATTTTGTATAATCAGTGATGAGGATACTGCTAACGTCTGATTTGTGTAACAAATTGAAGGCTATATTGATTATGTTTTTTTTTTCTTCTTCAGGGACACACATACACACACACATATGCCCTGACTGGTATAACCTTGAAAGAAGATCCATTTCCGATGGATACAGGAAACGGGCGGTGGCGTGGGAAGGGAGGACAGATCAGGATGGGAGAGGAGAGGAAAGAGGAGACGGAGGTTTGGATTAAAGGCCAAATCTGGTCCAAATGGATTTTTAAAAAAAGATGTACAATTTTAAATGTTGTCTCTGAAAACAGCAGCAAATAAATCGGCTTATTTGAACGAATGTCATTGTTTAAAATATTTAGATTTATATAATTTCTGAACCCTATAGGTCCTTCTGCAAATTGTGTTGTTTTCCAACTTAGCAGTCATGCAATAATTAACTATTTCAAGTCATAAATTCGTTCCAAAATGATCCTACAAATCTGTTTTCATTCTGACTGAAATTAGTGAAAGCATCTACAGTATATGAATTACCTATGAAAGTAATTTATTGTATGGTTGTATGTTATTAATTAGGACTAATCACACATTTGCACTTTCTAAGAATATTTCTCATTCAAGATGATTACATTGGAAGTAAAACCATGTATCAAATTAATGCAGAGTCAAGACAAATTTGAGGCATTTTAATCACAAGAAAACTTCAATGCACTCTTTTCAAACAATGAAAATGCCTTTATTATAACAGCATAATCGTGTTACACCTAAAAACAAACTCCAAAAGGCTTGATGCCGAAACACGCTAGGTCTAACATGATTATGCCGTTATAATAATGGCGTTTTACATGTTTAAAAAGAGAGTGCCTTGGGAGTTTACTTGTGATTTTTGTGTCTACATGCATCTTTATCTAAAAGAACATCTCAAACAAACTCTTTTTGAGTCCAGGAAACGCTCTAACCAAAACATTTTTTGTGGCATTTTAAATTGGAACACAAAGTAAAAGCATGAGTCACATTAAGTGCAAAGACTTTAAAACTACTGTACAGTCAAAACATAAAACCTGACAAGCACCGTTTTACACCACCGTTATTTCTGGGGTTTCTTAGATTTGTGTACTGAACCGATTAGATTTGTGCATCATCGTCAGGCAGGTTTTTAATAATTTAACTAGCCACCTCCTGGACCACCTTTTTTCCTTCTTAATGTTTCAGCGAGAAAAAGATGGTATGTATTCAGTGATTATCAGATTTGTAATTTAACATACCATGACATACTGAATGACAAATGCCTCTACATTCAAAGAATTCATTGTCTGTCTATTTATGTGGCAGGATTCAGGTTAAGTTGCACGCATAGTGCATTTGTGTGTTTCTGAGACTCATGCAGAGGTAGGGTTATTTCCAAGGGAGCTTTGTTACGCTAGGGTCAGAGAGATAACTGAAGAGAGACTGAGTCCATCTGTCCCCTGCCCAGGGGAAACACACACACACACACACACACACACACACACACACACACGCACACGCAC
>CAKALG010025845.1:0-16429 GCA_916700815.1 Helicolenus hilgendorfi | reverse complement strand
CTTACCCTTGGCGCGGCGCACAGCTCGAAATCGCCACCAAACGCTGCGCTCAAAGTTCAAATTATTTCAACTTTGACCTCGGTTGGCGCTGACCTTTCAAAGCGCAACCAATGAGAACAGCTCTAACTGTTGTTGTTGCCTAGAAACAGTGAATGACGTTCCTTGCGCTCAGTTTGGGGAGATATTTTACCTGCTGCCTCTGCAATGCTCTGCGCCCTACATCGCGGCGAGTGAAGAGCAAATGTCTTATCATGTGAAGGCAGCTTTAGAAAAGGAGCTCGCACTAAAGTCACTGAGCTCCAGTAGATGTCCATTAATAGCTCCACTGATAGAATTGGAGACATTGGGCCTATTTTCGTGGCGGCGCCACATCTAGCATAAGCAGCGCTCCAACCAAACTACACCAGGCTGCTACAAAATCTCTCTAAACATATCAGATCGGTCAGTTATAACTATATTCTGTCTCCTTTTCAATAAAGACAAAATCACCTGCAATGTTTTATTCTTCAAATGCATTATGAAGCAAACACTGCTGTCACATTTTAAGATATGATGTGACCATTTACAACGTGAAATACATGGGGTTATATAAACGGCTTCACCATTTCCATCGTCATTGTCCTAACTATCACCATCTGTCTCTGGCTGCAGATTTGAGGTGTTGCATTGTCAGGTCGTGCCGCTCTGTACCGTCCAACAGTATGATTTCCCGGAGAAGCATTTCCATTTGTTGAGCTACTGCCGTCATGTGTCACTGTGGTCGGCACAGCTGTTTCAGAGCGAGTTATGAGACCAGTGATGTGATGGACTGTCAGTATATTTATTAATCACCACATCCTCCCATCTATATTCAACTTCAGCCAGCCCTTTTGCACTTTGCACTGCTGCACCTACATGAACCAAAATAGCAGGTGTTCTTGGAGACACCCACACAGTCCGTGTACCCAAGACCTGTGATATGACATGAGATATGGTTAGAACAGGCTGCCCGCACAGAAGCCCCCAGCAACAGGGTTTGGTCGTGAGGCATAGTGTCCACGGTTAGAATTGCAAGTCATGTGATTCAAAGTCGCCCGAAACGACTGTTTTCCATGCACAATCATCACAAAAGGCTGTAAAATTTGTAATGTGGCACCATCTTAAAAATGGTATCCAGTCTTCTTAATACATCCATGCCTTTACCACCATCTCACAGAGGGGTTTGGGTTCAAACTGATGATTGGCAACCTGTCTACGGTGTGCTCTGCCACTGGCCCAATGCATGCTGGGACCATCTATAATTAGGAGAATGAAGGGTTTAGAAGTCTTTGAATATGGTCTTGAGAAGGTCTCAGTGGCCGTGTTTCTATACATATATCTTTATTCACATTTGAAGTATCACATTAGAAAAACTGTTTGGAAACATCAAAATTTGATAAAACTTTCTCAATTGCGATCATAGGTTTTTACACTTCCTTGAGGTGGTTTTTGCCTTTGTCGAAAAAGAGTTGATGCGCTAAATGGGATATGGAAATGTTTTTGCCGAATAAATTCTGACATAGCGAACATTTAATTCACATAACTGATCAGCTGCTTCTGTTATCGGCATTTTCTCGGATATTCCCATAACATGCGACTGCACCTCTGGACATCATGAAACATGGCCAAAACTAGCAGACTCGAAAGAACAATTAAAACTTGCCCAATTGAAACAAATTCCTGAAGACCTCTCTCCATTTTTCTATCGTAGATGGGTTAGATGGCCAAGCCGACTTGGGGGCGTGTCCAGAAGGTAACACGCAAGTTACGAAACTCTCGTGAGATGGTTAAGGTTAGGCATTGACCTTGATTGGTTACGGTTAGGATAGGCTGTCGGGCAGCGAGTCTCGTGAGAGATTTTGTACGTTTTGCAAGTTCTCGCAATTTGCGGGTTACATTCTAGACACGACCATGACTTGTTTTGTTTACGGTTTGTAGCCTCTACTTCTTCTACTCTGTTTACTAGCAGATTACAGCCATGTGTAGCTTATAGCGCCAACTTCTTACTAAACTACACTGTAACCAAGTTTATTCCCTCCAAACCATTATCCTCCTTGCCAAAGATGAAAAAACAGCGGCATAATTTTACTCCAAAAATATCTCCAGCCTAAGGCCAGGTATGTGTATGTGTTGAGTATCTTGTATGTGCGCTACTGTCAGTCTCAACACGCATCACCGCTGAGGGCTATACACCTCCAGAAGATGCGGACAGCAGGGGGATACTGTGTGTCTGCACCGCTGTGTATAGGTGTGTGTTTTGTGTCAGTGTGTGTTCTGTGCCTAATAAGTTGGCTCTGCCGGAGGGATGTATTCAAACGGCCCCTGTTGAGCAGAGCTGGCAGGATGTATTATTTTTGCACCTGGAGTTTCTGAACTCTTCATCATCGGGGAAATGGCTTTTAAACTCGCTCGTCTTGCCTCCTCTCACACTCACGTATTGCTTCCTAAACATGCGTTTGCACACCACATTTTGATAAATGTATGTGAATAACGTCTGGAGCTAGGGAGCTAATTATTTTTCCGCAGGAGACGAGGTCATTATCCATGTAATTGGCTCTCACGGGGTGGCATTGATCATTTGATTGGTGTTGCCAGATTAGTGGGAGAGTTGAGACATACATTGCTGTCGGTCACCTCGACTGTAATAAACCAAACTCAATTAAGGGGGAGAGCAGGATATCGCTGTCTTTCTGTTTGTGTAATTGGATTGTTTTTTAGGTTAATGAACTTGCTGGTGCTTTGATTGAGGGCAGTACTTTTTGTGCAGACCCTTAACTATACTGTATGTTGCCGGTTGAAAATTGGCAAAGTATCCCTTAAAGGATGGAGAATGCTTTTTTCTTAGATGGTGATTGTAATGTCTGTTTTTCTTCTCTTATTTCCAGAGTCTGGGCTCTGCTGACCGAAAGGAGAATCAGCGAAAGAAGTAAGTCCCAACCGTCCTCACCTGTCTGTGCATCTCCATCCAGCCATGCATTCCTCTCTTTTGTCTATATTTGATTTCAAGAAAACAGCAAAAGAGACCAAAGACTTGGACATGGTTGAAAATCAATGGCTCCCACAGACTTTATGTAATCCCCCAATGGTGATTGCCACCATGATCTCTTGCTATGGTGGCAAAAACAGCTAAACTTAACATGGGCGTCATTCTGTCTTGATCTAACATAAAGTTTTCTAATACTAATCTTGAGTTATGTAAGCCACGTGCTGCCATGAAAATATAACACATTCATTGACTCACTGACCTCATTGGCATAACTGATGTCTAATCTGTCATCGTGGTTCAAGTAGAACATTAAGCAGCTTAATTCAAACTAGTTTTTCAAGTCAAGAATTTGACCTGGGTGTATGTGTGGTTGAAAAGTAAGTTAAGTGTGTCTAAGCTTGAATCATAATCCGCTCCAAAGTAGTAATACTTTCCAGTCGCTCTAGTTATTCAGCATGGTACCGTTTGGATTGATCAGAGTAAGAATCATCTTTTAATTTGCCACCTGGAACAAAAGCACTCACAGGTTTTTATACCTGCTTCCAATAATTGCAAAAATGAAATTATGAGAGTTACTCATTATGAAAGGAAATCAAGTTGTTTGGTGTTTTTCAGTAACTGAGAGTTCCTCTACCAAGTGATATCTTGACAATGACATCTTCTGTGGGATTGTGATTCACACCAGGGACCTCTATGCTGTGAGACGACACTGTTAACCACTCAGCTTGTATCTTAACTGGTATCAACCAAATAACATTGGATTAGGTCAGGTCAATTTTATTTATATAGCCCAATATCACAAATTACCCAGCATCCTTTTTGACCCTCACTTCGGATAAAAAACAACTCCCCATTATTTGAGATAGACCTTTATATCCCCAGTTTCATATGTTGTCATAGTTTAGTGAGAGTTCTCTCTGTTTTCTGACCTGCTGCCATTACATTTGCCCATGACTGCTATTTGCTGTTAATGCGAACTCAACACCGACTCTGTATTAACAAGCGAACCACTACTGTGAATTTATTCTCTCAGTAACTCAGTAACCATGGGCTTTGCTAATTACTCCATTTGTGCTTTCCAATAACATTTGCTACTACACTACGTTGGGGCCAATAACAAGACAAAAAAAAAGCATTTTAATGGAAAACAAGCCTTTTTGCACGTCTGAGATGGAACTGTGTGGAAAATATAGAAACTAATTCAACATTTGAGGTGCACAGCAGATCACTGTCAGTCGACAACAGTGAAAGACGAGCGGGGCGGGAACTTCAATCAATCAAAATTAGCTGTATATTTTAGTTGCCCAGCAACCAAAGCCATGGACACCCATACTTACTCTCACAACATATCTCTCTCCTGTCTGTTTCCTCCTATCAGCAAAGCAGCCAGCATAATCTGTGCACCTGTGAATGGGTACTTGAAATTATAAATTCTTTTTTCTCTGTACTGCTGTCCAGGACATTTCAGGGTGCCTCACTTTGCACCAATTAGCCCATAAGAAGATTTTTTGCTCGCTGCCGTCCTTTGAAAGCTACACCATTGCTTGAATTGAAGCTTCAATGAGTGTAACCTGTTTGTTTAGTACATTCAGCCAAGTACTCTTGAGATTATCAATTGTGTATCTATCTATCTGTTTTCTTCAGTCAAATACGGCTTTCAGCTGCACATTTGAACTGTATGCCCGCATGGTTTCGTAGCAACAGGCCTTTGCCAGCTAAACATGGAGTATGAGTGTGTCTACAGTGTGTGTGTGTGATGTCCTGAAATCACCCCATTTTTACTTGGATCTTTAACAAACAAAAAAATGGAGTAATCAGGCTGAATCAAAGATCACTTGACTTGTATCCCACTAATGAAACTCACAACGGGTTGGCCTTTGTCTGCCTGCCTGTGTGTTTGAGGCTTTGAGTCCTGACAGTGGGACATGTGCTGCATCATAGATGTAATGTACACTTCTTTTTTGTCATATCCGATGCCTCTGATGTGCCAGGTGTGCTGGCACAGTGAGCACTCGGTGTGCCAGAATGGGAGACATCTGTTGCCAGGAGACAAGCAGCTGTATTCGAGAACCGGTATAGCCATTAAGTAACAGGAGTCTTCCCGGGAAAACGAAGGAAAGAGAATAGTGTTCAGTATACCCTGTCACACATTTATTTATGCCAGCGGAAACATGTGAGTGAGCGTAAATGAACAGATATGGTAGGTTAAATGGGGAACAGCATGCACACACATGGATGCACATGTCTTTCATGTCTAAATAACCATTAACCTGAGGGACAAATGACAACATACAGGCATGATGTGTATGTGTGTGTGTGAGTGTGTGTTAGTCTGTGCTCTTTAATATCCCATCTGTATTATCTCTTCCTTCACCATAATAACAGTCACTTCCTCTCTGTTCTGGCTCCTATTCTGCCTTCAGCTTTCCATTGGGAAGATGATTAGCATTTTGAAGGTCCTCTCACTACTATGTCGATAATGTCAACAAAATGATTGAATGTAATCATAATAGATTCATTTTCCCCATTCATTCTCTTACTGTACGCTCGACCAGCGTGTCAAGGATTTGAGCCGTTCCTCTCTTACCTTCTTGCGGATGGAATATTGCTAAACTCTGGCTCATTGTTCCTCCATATGGAGAGGATCATTCATGCCTTTATTTCGTCCCGCTTGAACCACGGCAACTCTCTTTTTACGTGCCGCAGCAGGTAATCGCTGGATCATTTACAAGTGGTTCAGACTCCCTCTGCACGGCTTATTACCAGGTGTATAGTGAAAGGTCTCGCATTACACCTGTTTTGATATCTTTATGCACACCAAACCAAACTCAGAGGCAAAGAGGATTTCTGCACAAAGTAGGGCAACACAATTAAACCAGTTTACAAGGATGCATTTTACTACATTTTGCATGACGTTTTAACACGTTTCAATGCTTTTTCAAGCCAATAGAGATTTTATAGAGCTTAAAATTGCCTTTTTATCTCTTTTTTCTGTTTTTGAATTTATTAATCACAGTTGTTAATTTGGATTTTAACACCTACATTAACCTCAGTTGTCCACTCAGACTTTGGACTTCTTAGTTGTGGCTCCTCTCTCTCTCTCTCTCTCTCTCTCTCTCTCTCTCTCTCTCTCTCTCTCTCTCTCTCACTCTAAGAACTTTATGGACACCGTCTGCAGTTTGCACTTGAGCGTGCATTGAAAGCTTGCACTCTATAAGAAAACTTTACTTTCTTGACTTAACTTGTCTTTCCAACTTAATGCTGGGTGCAGACAGTACAGGAAGGAAGGAATAATGGAAGGATGGGGCACTGGCGGTGTCTTGGAGGCTGGGGGATGCTTTGCGTTTTTCATTGGAGCAAGGGATTTAGGCACGGATGTCAGGGAAGAGAGAACTTGATTAGACTAATTTATTCACGGGAGCAGGCCATGTAATTGTTCTCATATGGGGGTGACGTACTGTAGGTGTGTGTGTGTGTGTAAGGGGGGATATTTGTTCTCCAGCAATGTGCTTGACTTAGTTTTGTTTAGATAATGAAACTATACTCCTGTAAAGTGTAATTTCTCAGCTCCACAGTTAAATAACTTTAAAGATCCTCTCTTCTGGCGTATGGAAAATGTTGTATATTGTCCATAATGTTTACTTTCCAGTGGAGGATACGACAGCTGTCTCTCTTAAAACTGTAGATAATCACCCTGATAATTTATAAGGCCGCTCTATTGCTGAGATAACCGTCAGACACTCAGTTCCTCTCACTCCTTTCACTCTAAAGACGCTGCGTCTCAGACCCAGCTGCTGTTTTACCGCCACGTTCCTCCACAGTTGAAGGACTCTTCCTCCCAGCAACAGCTGCTTGTTGCCGTGGTTACAGGTGCCTCCGGAGCCCAGCAGCATTTAATTCACAGGTTTCATGTATTTCATTCAGCGTACGGTACACAAAGTCCTGAATGGGGCCGATCAAACACAGCGTCTTATGTCTCAGATCAGAGGACAGCAGAAGCGAGAGGAAAAGAAGATGAAATCAGTCGACCAATGAGCTACGTCTTATCTACTAACCACAGGTAAAGATGCAAACATATCAATGAGCATTGACATATCAAAAGAGTTCTATCCCTGTGTTTTGGATCAGTTGGAAATAAGCAAAGAGAAGAAAGAAGACAGAAGAAAGCGACAAACAGAGAGAGAACAGAGTGCACAGATACAGTGACACATTACTCACTGGTTCCCAATCTGTGGTCCGTGCCCCCTTCAAGGTCGTGCTAAATATCACTGGAGGTGGACGAGGTTGTCAAAATTTGATTACACATGTTAACTAAAATCATAATAACACAGTAACTGGATCATTTATACAAAAGTCTGTGTGTTAAACTATTTTAAAAGATTTGTTTTGTCCTCACTCAAAAATAGTAGGCCACACCTCTGTGACCTCTCAACCTCTGCGATCCGCGCACTTGTGCCAGAATAAGGGGGACAATAAGACTTTTTGTCCCTGCCCTTTCATTCCTGAGGACATTGCCATCCAATGCACGGAAAATATGTGGACATGGCAAGGCTCCACAAATGCTCCGAAGCCTTTCGACATCCCACAACTCTGTGCTCAACTCTATGCACATCACAAAAGTCACCGAAATTGCCACCCAAAGTTGTAAACTTCATGAAGGCTCATCCTACTAACAAGAGACTGTTTGCATAGCTGTGAGAGGATAAAGCGCATCAAACGCTGCTGTTACACACAAAGGTGCGTTGGTTGACGCATGGACAAGTGATTGCGCGTTTTATGGAACTGCAGGAGAAAGTAAAGGAATTCTCGCAAGATCACAATCGGCCACTGTGCGGACAGTTGTAGATCAAAACGGCATAGCAGACACGTTCACGAGACAAACAAGCGGATGCAGGGCCCTTAATCAAACGTCATGCAGTGCAAAGACACTCTAGATGCTTTTATGTGAAACTGGAGTACAGAGTTGGGAAAATGTCAAAAGGGGAGCTACAACAATTTCCACTCCTGATGAAACTGAGACCTCGACTTCACACACTGAGTTTACCTGGCACATGAACTTGCTCTGGGAGCAAATTAAGTCCCGTTTTGCCGATGTTGACGAGTGCTTATCAAAGGAATCATGGGTGATGGACCCCTACATCTCCAGCCGTGAGGACGGGGAATACCTTGGCCGCGAAGATGAGATCGCTGACCTTCATGCCGATTTAGTGTTAAAGAAATATTTGGATTCAAGATGTTTTGGCTGTTGCAGCCAGACTGGCCAAACACCACACAAGGGTTATTCTCCCATTCGGCACTACAGTACGTACCTGTTGGAGAACGCCTTCAGCGCCCTTGTAAAAATAAAAACAAAGGCACTAGTAACAGAATCGACCACCAGGACTTTGGTTGGCTGTCATTAGCATCACACTTGACATTTCATCCCTGGTCAGAGGTATGCAAGCCCAAGGTGGCCATTAGTTTATGAATGAACAGTATTATGGATTGTTATCGAGCCAAATTAACACATACTGTATTGCTGTGTCAAAACCAGTGTTCACATGATGTGCATGTGGATGTGCAACAAACTGCCTGTTTTAGGTAATTGGTCTCAAGGAGATCTATATATATATATATATATATGTACTCATTAATCACGCAATTATTAGACGGATAATGAATCATTATTATTCTTTCGGTAAGGATGTATGTGTGTGTTTAGGCCTACTCTGTTGGGTTGTTAAAATATTTTATAGCTTATACTAGGAAAGATATGTTTACCAAATAAATGGTAAGGTTCTCAATGGAAACAGTTATAATTTATGTTAATTTCTGACAGTAAATATTTGGAATGAATCACTTATTCTTTGGTGTTTGTGTACGGGCTGGGGCGCCCAGCTTTTCTTAGATACAAGTAGTGGGGGGCTCCAAGGAAAAAAGGTTGTGAACCACTGCTCTATCTCATCCCCCAGAGGGACAATCCAAGGCAAATCCTGGCAGAAAGATAATAAGGACTGAGGGTTCCCGCTGTCTGACCGACGTGAAACACATTCCTTCATTTTTCCAGCCTTTTTTTCTTTTCACCTCATTTTTTTCCAGGGTTTTGAAATCCCAGTGTAAATACATATTGAGGAGTATTTACAATAGTGGTAATGGTGGTAGGAGAGGGAGCTAACTCAGCGGGCCATAGGAGACTGCCGCTGGCCGACTATCTGAGTGTGTGACTGTTTGTACAGTTGATCTAGTGTGTCTGTGTGTGTGTGCACACGTTACCAACGGCAAAGTGTGTTTCTACCCATACTGTTGATCCAGTGTGCGTTTCACAAATATGTATACTTGTGTGAATATTAGCAGCATATATCCCTCTTTCTGTATGTGTGTGAGTGTGTGCTTATTTGATGTGGCTTGGCTGCAGTGATGTTGGGTTGTTTGAGAACTTCCCAAGAGCAGGCTGCCAGGCCAAAGAACTGAGCGGGCAGAGACAGCCATTGTTTTGGTAAGGCATCCTGGCCACGATTGGGTGTGTGCGTGTGTGTGTGTGTGTGTGTGTGTGTGTGTGTGTGTGTGTGTGTGTGTGTGTGTGTGTGTGTGTGTGTGTGTGTGTGTGTGTGTGTGTGTGTGTGTGTGTGTGAGTGTGAGAGATGCAAAGGGAGAAAGCGAGCTTAATTTGAAGTACTTGCTATGCTCACTGCTATTCTAGCAGTGCATAGCCTTTTCCATTCTGGCTTTAAATACTAAAACATGCACACACACAGTCTCTCACACACACAACATACAAACACTCCATAATATCCTCACAACCACATTAGCTGAGGGAGTTCTCAGGGAAAAGTTCTTTCGATTGTGTTGCACAACAAGTTGAACCTCTCCCTCCACATTTGAAACCACACATCAAGATTTGATCAGCTTTCCCAAAAACATCTCAACACTCTGGATGCTCATAGTTTGCTGCTGGCTCACAATTGTACAAATATGATTTCAGGATTAAACTGCTTTTAAGCCAACTCAGCATTTCAATTTGGTTCTCGTCAGGCGACCCCACAGAATTGTCCTTCACTTAACCTTAAACAAAATGTTACTGGCACTGCTGCTCAGTAGGAACCATAATGGTGGCCAGCTGAAGGTTCTGCATTTTCTGCATTTCTAAATTCCCATTACAGGAGCCTCCTCCTATGTAGGACGTGGCCTTTGATTTTATAAGACTGGAGGGGAGTGGGATGAACGTTCTAAAACTCCCACGCTGCCAACACGAAGAAACATTTAGTACTCCCTTAAATGTCGTTTAAACCTCAATAACTTTACATTTGATTCTCATCCCTAACATAAACGTCTTTTCACCAAAGCAGAGCAGTGTGTCCATACAACCCAGGTAGTGAAGCCAGGCTGGATGATGCATATTGACTCATTCAGATCGATCGCCAACGCTGGTTTAACCCACGTGAATAGGAATGTGTGTACATGTGTTTCTTACTTACTCTTCTAAATGCTTAAAGGAACAGTGTGTAACATTTTGGGTGATCTATTAGCAGAAATGGAATATAATATACATGCCTATGTTTTCAATAGTGTATAATCACCTGAAACTAAGAATCTTTGTGTTCCATGTTTCTACAGTAACAGAACGGACAAACCAAACACTGTTTTTTATGTTACCTGAAGGCCACGCTTGTGAAACTGCGGTAACGTGAGCTGCAGAGTGCAAAACCGTGGTACCGCCAGTTGCCGTCTGACTTCCGTTGCTCCTAAAGTAGTATTATTATAGTAAAGATGGCTTCTGATTGAGGCGAACGGCGTTACCACGGTTTTGCACTCTGCGGCTCACATTACCATAATCTTGGTAAAGGAGGAGTGAGCGGAGGGGTACTCAGTTGGTTGCAATCTGCAACCACACCACTAGATGTCGCTAATTCCTACACACTGTACCTTTTAACCTTTACGCTTTCCCAAACCTAAACCTAATCCTAGTAAACCATAAACTCAGGCTTTAAATGTAAATTAGCTCATTAACTGGACGAATGTTTACTTTTGAGGATTTTGCGCGACTCTCTATCCTTTAAAATAGACATTTTGGTTCTCACAAGTATAGAAATGTGAGAAACCCGCACACATCTCTCTCCCTCCTCGAGGTTCCCTTCTCCTTTCCAGCATAAATAATCCCCTCAGTCTGCTGGCACAACCCTGATTGGAATCCCGACGCCGCGCTCAATTGTGGGTTGATGGGGGAAAGTGGGGTGCCCTTTGCGCGTGTGTGTGTGTGTGTTTAAAGTGTTTCAAGGCCATAAACATAATACCAGAGGGGTGTCCACCTCCATCAGGCCAGGCCTCTATAAACCTCTGTTTAGAACTCAGGCTGGCACACAGATCCACAACCATGGACTATTCAGACTCATTCACTTTAAATGATAGCATATTTACTGCATATTGCAAAGAGATGAACTGGAATACACGCACGCTCTCATACTCACTCCTTTGCCTTTTATTCCCCGTTTAGCTGCTCGGGCAGAGAGCCACGAGCCCTTACAGGCCGGCAGCAGCGCTGCAATACTGAGTGTACCGATACAGGGGGTTAAGATCCAGGCTCCACAAGGTTTTATCAGCTTTTCTGTGTCCTAGAGGAGACCAGCTGGAGTCTTATGTGGAGTTTTATGAGGAGAATTATGAGATTCTGTGCCGAATTATTAATGGGTTATAGTGTCATGTGATGTTACGTGACTGTTGTCAGGTTTGCGTAGATTTCTGACAGCAGTGATAAGGCTTTCAGGGCAAATCAGATAAGTCCGGCTCCCCAGACACGTGAACATTATTATGTTACTGTGTGTCTTTCATGGATTGCGGCCCACTAATAAATCAGAGTCGACACTGCTGCTCACCTTGGATTTGGGAAGTACAGTAACTGATAGTGTGCATGTCTGCTGGTTGTACACACTGCTGGTTGTTCAATTGGGTGTTACCACATCTATCCAACGTGATAGCTATTAAATTACCCCAGATCGGTTTCCTCCAAATCACATTATTATCTCATCCCACCTAACCGAAAGCGAGTGGAAAGAGAAAACTGTCTGTGGTGCCGCTTGCTTCGCCCCTCCCCTCTTAGTGGTACGGTGCTCCGGCTACAGTCTCTAATAGTTTGCTGGCTTCCACGCGCTTGTCAGCTCAATTCAAGATTAATTTGACTGCAGATCCATCATCCGTACGTCTCACTGTGTTGAGTCAGCCTTATGGCGCACATCAAACGCAGAAGGGGGGACACAGAGGGAACGGTATCAAGCCCAACACCACAGGGAGCCGACCAAAAGTGAAAAAAAGGCATCGAATTCCTCCCTCATTTTTGTCCCCCTGACAAATTCTGTATGTGCCGATTCCGTGGAAAACAGGAGTGAGAGAGAGCGACGTAATAAAAGGGTGAAAAAAAGGAGATGAAACGACGAGTGTGACTCAGAGGCGTGCAAATGAGGAGATGGAGGGAAAGGAGGCGAGATGGAAATATCTCTGTTTACCGTAGTGGGTGGATGGGCAGCATATGAGAATATGTGCGTAGGGTGATAACAGAGTCCCCTCCTTTGGCATGTAGCGTTAGTATTAGATCATTAGCACTTGGAAGTTTAATGCCTCCCCTTTAGAATAATTATCCTCCTCATCATCATCACGTTTTCTCCATGTTACACATTGTATAATTTTGATGCATTATTTTCCAACAATTTTACAGCAATAAGAAGCAAAGCCAAATTCATTAGACTCCGGAGTGCATCAGGTATTATGCAACAGACTGCTATGATATTGCCTCTCATTTATTGACCCCCGCAGCTACCAGCGATTAAACATTACGCTCGGAGCAATTCAGATAATGTAATCGTATCACAACTGAAGGAAAAGCTTGTTAGCTTGAAGAAATATCAGTATGTTTTATTGGTGAGACCTCCGTCCAAGTGAAATAAAAGCGGCCTCCGCCATGTAGGGAGACGTACACACAGACATGGGTTTGGATGGGGATGGCGAGTGGAAAACAAGGCTTTCTTTGAGCAGATTTTAATTAGCAATGTTCATAGCTTGGCTGCGTTCTTTTATGATTGGACCACTGAAAGCCTTTTTGTTTGCCTAATGAAACACATTGAGGGGTATGTTCCTGAATTAAACTGTGTTTGTGTATGAGTGTGCGTGCGTACGCCAGCAGCCATGTGTGCTTGCATCCATTTCATTTGCATGTATCTGTTAAATGGGTGGGTGCCCACATTCTTTTTGGGGTATTAGAGTTCCATTGGCAGGGATAGGAAGCCGTAGCAGCAGACAGAGATGAAAGAAATCCAAGCGCTTTGTTTTCCCTCCTTTCCAAAATAGTTGTTTTAGGTAGGCAGCCATTGCCCATAATTGCTGAAACAGGGTCAGGTATTTGTCTGTCCTGCTTATGATTTACTGTCGTGTCTGTGCCTTAGTAATCTGAAATAAGATCTGTGGTTAAGGGCAGCCCGGCCTCAGACAGACCACATAGATTGTGTAATGCATAGCGTTCTTCTGGTTTCTGTGGGATCCCTTTATAAACACGTCTAATACAAAACCCTCTGTGTGATCTCAGAAGCTTTGCTGAGCATGCCTGTCATATTATTTCCCACTAATCAAATGTGTAAATATAATGTATGGTGTCATCAAGGAGGGCAGGAACACAAAACATATTATTAAACAATATCAACATTAGAAGAAAATGTATAGCTCCAAATAACAAGGATTTTCAATCACTTAGAAATCAAATAATGGTAAAATAAAAAAACACTAGTAATGTAATACTACAATTTGAAAGAAATACTTTAAAGATTTTGTACGTACATTACATACCAATAAATCAAATAATTAACGGCTTGGGGAATTGGGCTTGTTAAAGAGGACCTATTATGCTCATTTTCAGGTGCATACGTGCGTATTTTGGGTTTCTACGAAAACATTTTTACATGCTTTAATGTTCAAAAAATACTCTTTTCTCATACCGGCTGTGCTGCAGCACCTCTTTTCACCCTCTGTCTGAAACGCTCTGTTTGAGCACCTACTCAGTCTGCTCTGATTGGTCAGGTGGCCCACACTGTTGTGATTGGTCAACCAAACCAAACTCTTCGGACTCTACTCCCGCTTCACTCTAACTAGCTCTGGTTAAGGGCGTGCCAAACTAGCTGCTAGGCAGGTTTAATGCTAATGTGTTACTTGGTGACATCACCATGTTACAGAAGAAAAGGCGGGACTTCAAGCAAGGCGTTTCAGGCAGTTAAGGAGCAGTGTTTCTGTGGGGAATGTAAATCCCTTTGGCGTGGATTTGGGGATTTTACATACACAAAAGACTACATAACACGCTAACGGAAAGGGGAAAAAGAACAAGCTCTGTGGTTTTTGCTAGAATTCCACGCAGTCTTAACTCTGCTCTCAAATAGCAGTGGGCTACTGAGGCTATGAGCAGGGGTCAAAGTGCACAGTCGATAGCTTTGTGTACTGTGAGCAAGAACAATGAGTTCTTTAGCAGAATTTGTTCTGCACATGAATACCTCTGAACAGTTAATTGCTGCCATGGCAACAGAACAGAGAGGGAAAGTGACATTAGGTGAGTTGTTTGCAAGAAAAGTGATCCTTTGCAGTAACAGTGTGAAAGTGTGTGTGAGTGTGTGTGTGTGAGCGTCGGTCAACATTTTCTCCGTATCACCACACAAGCCATTCAGTGCTGACAAAAGCACTCTTGTGCAGCAGGATTGGGGAAAGTTACTAATGCTGGCAAGATCATAATCTAAGTCACATTGCAGCAAGGCAGTGGTGGGCTTTCACATCGGAGGGATATATTAGGAACAGTTATCGTGTCTTGTAGTCACTGGGACTATACAAGGGGGGGTTTATGATAAATAAAACAAAGTATAAAATACAATAAAAGGTGGAGATTGGACTTTAATGTCTAATTAACCAATGTAAAAATATACTATACTACCAGTTTTGTTTCTTTCTTTCTTTTTTTTGGAAAGTCAAAATCAATTTGTATGTAATCCACGTAATCGTGAACCAGGAAGTATAAAGAGCGTCAAACGCCATGTACAGAGGAGGTCGGGGTGGATGGGCGGGTCAAAAAGCACCAGACTTTCACCCAGGACACCGCTGTTCATACCCTTTGTGAAACCAGAAGACAATGTTGATTAATTTGTCACGTAGCAGCCGTACCTAAGTTACGCCACTTCCAGAGTTATTTTAATCCAAACCACGATCTTTTCCTAAACCTAACTCAGTAGTTTTGTTGCCTAAACCTAACCAAGCGGAAATTGACACGTGCGTCACATCTTGCTGGACATTGGTAGGAAAACGCATGAAAAATGCAGAATAATTTTTCGTAGGATATCAAACAAACTGTTGTATGAGGATACGTTTTCAGCAGTGCCATGAGCTAAATGCTAATATGCTCACAATGACAAAGCTAACACACGGATGTTTCTCAGGTTATGTTTGCCATGTATACCATCTAGGTTTAGTATGTTAGCATGCTAACATTTGCTAAGTGCACTAAACTAAACTTAAAGAACCACAAAGGCAGGAATGTCATTAGTTTTGTAAGTATTTGGACATAGACAAAATCTTTGAGAAAAATAAAATGTTGACTTCATGACGGTGCTACATGAAGTGTTATTACAATTCATGCTTAGGGGGATATGAGTGTCTGTACCAAAATCATGGCATTGGCATCCAATAGTTGTTGAGACATTTCACTCAAAAACACAAATGTCAACCTCATGGTGGCGCCATTTGAAAAGTCAGGGGATCACCAAAGTCGTTGGAACACAACGTCTGGCAACCATGAATGTCTGTACACGATGTCATGCCAATACATCACATGTTTAGATTTTCTCTGGATAAATGGGGATCATCAAAGCCGCCAGGATTCATCCTCTTGGCACCATGGATATCCACACTAAACTTCATGGCAATCCATCCAATATGGTTGTTGAGACATTCACTAAAATACAAAAATGTCAACCCCAACAATAGAAATGAAAGAAATTAAGAATAAAGATAAGTTCTCAGATATACTGTAAGTGGGTCGCTCAGGCAGTGAACGGCATCCGTTGTGCATGGGGTCTTAAATTACTTAATAGCCTTTTTGTCTGTGTGCATTGAGAGCAGGACAACCTGGCTGAGGTGTGAGATGGGAAATGACAAGAGACTGACACAGATATGCTTACATTAGCCTGGCAGGTGCATCTATGTACTTTCCTGGTGGTGCTAAAGGTTAAAAGCTTCATTGTTTGTGTGTGTATGGTATCACTTGGCTTCAAGGTCATATCCTAGCTTCAGTTCTGTTAGGAAAAACAATCAATCACTGATTTTATAAACCGTAATCAACACCGGGAAAATGAAAGAGAAAATATAATTCTGATGAGAGGATAATCGACTGGGATATCCTGAGTGGGCCTCCAAGGGGATTGCATCACCGCA
>CAKALG010025844.1:0-12176 GCA_916700815.1 Helicolenus hilgendorfi | reverse complement strand
GCGATAGGATCCGAAAGATGTTGACGAGAGGTTAGCGTCACGCTGCCATAAAGTGGTATCGGTGCTGTTGTATCGGAGCCGTTTTGCGAGTATAAGTACATGAGCAAAGTATCGGACCCGATACCCGATACTGGAATCGGTATCGGTGCATCCCTATTTTTTCTTTGTACTTTTAGTAGCCTCCATACAGCAGCTGGATGCAGTATGCATACAATTAGGACATACTGTACGCCGTCATAACATTATGCCTTGAACTTTGACCCTCTTGCTCATATATCTACTGTTATTTTGGGTCAGAAAAGGGATATGTTTCCTGCAAATCTGCAGAAATCTGATCTGATATCTGCAAAAACTTGCAAAAACTCTCACGAGATTCGCTGTTCGGCGATCTATCCTAACCTTAATATCTCGCAAGAGTTTCCTCAATTTGCTGCTTCCCTTCTAGACACGACTCCAGAAAAGCGTACTGCAAAATTCGACTGGATGCTGTAGAACATACTATGTATTGGGACATACTGGACCACACTGTATGATGGTGAAGGTGGTAAACAGTAGACCTGCTAAACATCGGCATGTTAGAATTGTTATTGTGGATATGTTAGCATGCTGCCATTAGCATTTAGCTCAAGTACAGCCTCATGAAGACACTAGCATGGCTGAGCACTCTTAGTCTTGTTTTAAAATTTCTGAAAACTGGGACTAGGTCAATTCTTCTCCTGACCTGATAAAGATATAAGAAGTCCTGACTTGATTTAACTCACAAAACTAATTACTCATTTCCAGCTGTTGTGTCTGGCTTAATGAGTTAATGTACGCTCTATTCACTATATAAGGGTTAACACAAACAATATGCCAGTCTGAATTCTGCTGTTAGTGGTTTGAGGGCCGAGAAGAAGTAAAAGGTAGAAGAAGTTTAAGACTTGGAGACCGGGTTTGTTGTTATTTGTGTATGTTTGAATGTGAATATGTGCCAGTCACTTCCATCTTCCATCGTGACCTCCAGTGTTAGTGTGTATGTGTGTGTGTGTGTGTGTGCGCTCTGCCAGCTTCCTGTCACACAGTGTCACCCAAATCAGATCGACACAGGCAGACACACTGCCACGAGCCCCAAATTTCCTATTCCCTTTCCACCCATCCATCAGTCTGCATGTGTCAATGTTTTCTTGCTAGCGTTTGCTGCCTCTCTGTATTTCACTGTCATGTTCTCTGCGTCTGTCTTTCACTCTCTTGCACACATTAATAAATAAAAATCTCTGCATGTGCATCCAAAAACAGGAAAAACACGCACGCAGACTCAGCTGCATGTTGAGTTTCATCCACATAAAGCAAACCACCATGCATGCAGTACATACTCTTTTTTTACAACCATGCATTATAGTAAATGTAACAGTGTCACATATGTAATACTACACAGCACTACAGGATCCACATACTAAACTCACCCCCACAGCGTATGTATTACATGTCAGTGTTGATCTTGAGGAGTTATATCAAAATGTCAGGACCTTGTCACAGAGGAAGCTCTCATTAAAGTAGCTGCTTTCACATTCTCACTTTCTGCCATTGTGCCGCTGTGTTATGACAGCGTTATGTAATGAGGGGACCTGGATGGGAATGGTT
The DNA here is from genome assembly GCA_916700815.1 of Helicolenus hilgendorfi. Lineage (NCBI taxonomy): Eukaryota > Metazoa > Chordata > Actinopteri > Perciformes > Sebastidae > Helicolenus > Helicolenus hilgendorfi. Next base: position 10,556 of record CAKALG010025844.1, on the reverse strand, counting down.
TGTTTATCATAAACTATTATTAGCCACCATTTCCATTCACTGTGCCTGATGGCAGCGCTGACAAGTAACGACAGAGTGAACTTAATGGCCCACAGTAATAATGCACCCTTCAAATCTGACAGCTGCACTCAGTTGACTTTGGTGCGACACTCTGGCGGTCCCCCACCATTAGTAGCGTTCATGATGTACACAGCGGCTGACCCATCCGTCACTGCTGAGTTCAAGTTGTGTAATGTGATCCAAGCGCAACAGGGTCTGTCCCAGTATTCACATCTGCAGTATTTACTATTAGTTAAGAGCCTACTTGTGTGATGTATTTCCACTATTAGAGCTGAAGTGCCTGTTATGATTTAGATTTCCAGAGCACACTGGGACACGCTTGGTTAATGAGGTCATCTCATCACTCAGACACTGTGTCGCTCTATAGCACAGGTGATTTTATATTTTATTTTTACATAAATTAGGTTAAAGTACATAAAAAGGTAATTCAAAAACCCACATTAAAAGAGCTAAAGGAGTAAAATACATAAAATAAAATAACATTAAAGTTACCATGTTATGATTTGAGCATATTTTTTATGCTAAATGCATTCTGGAAAATATTTGCCATTGTTTTGTGTTGTTAATTGATTTCCAGTAATAAATATATGCATCAATTTGCATAAAGCAGCATGTTTGCCCAGTCCCATGTTGATAGGAGTATTAAATACTTGACAAATCTCCCTTTAAGGTACATTTTGTACAGATAAAAAATGTGTGATTAATTTGCGATTAATCGTAATTAAATATTTTAAACGATTGACAGCCCTACTTCTAAATAATTTCAGAATTGGAGGAATAAGTAGAAAAGGAGAAAGAAAACAAAGTGGTGGGAGGGAGAGAGATTGAAAGAAAGAAAGAAAGAAAGAAAGAAAGAAAGAAAGAAAGAAAGAAAGAAAGAAAGGAAGAAAGAAAGAATCAGAGGAAATTATGCTTTCAATGATCCGTGGCTGTCATCGCTGTAGAAACACAGAGGACTGTATAATGTGATGTGGCCTGACACCTGACCTTTTAACACATCCATCCTGAATGAACTTCTCTTCTTTTTTCGTACACGTCGTACCTCAAAGCTTCCTTCTGTTTCCAGAGCGCTCCCTCTGACACTTCACATCTCAATCTTTAATGTTTTTGCAGACTTTTTGTATATCAAATGGCATGCAGTGAACTTTGTATAAATATTTAACCCAACTCCGTAGTTCTTTTTAATTCTTAGAAACTCTAATGGGTCAGTGTAGCCGCAAAAAAAAAGTTTTTTTTAGGACACGTCTATCCCGGCTCACGCTTTGATGAATGAGATCAGACTGTTGCGAGCCGTCGTTGCAACATCCTCTACAACATCAAGAGGCACAAAATGACGGTTGAAAAACCTAACAGTGTTGAATATGTATATGTGTGTAATCCTATATGCAACCTGCAGGCCACACATGACCTCACATTACCTATGGCGTGTGATCGTTACTGATGCACCATTTTGCACATCTGAGAGTCAGCGAGTGCATCATTCATAAGTCATTAAAACCATATGAACGTTTCATAGCCGAGGCCTATCGGTGCATCATAGCGTAACTCCCATAGTGGGCCCCGCCATTGTGTAGCAAACGAATTTTGCTCGAGTCATGTTCGCTGACCCATGACTTATATATCTGTGCTCATCACTTAACGCAGGCTCTGTAAATGAGGAGGGTCATTTTTCTGCTTTAGATGTCACTTTAATCTACTTTACCACTGTGCCCTGATAAAGCCTCATTCATCATAATATCCACAAAGCATAAGAGAGAGAGAGAGAGAGAGAGAGAGAGATAGAAATCCTTCTTTTAACTAAAGCAGCGCTGCAAAGCTCAGTGTTGCCCTGGAAGATTAAGGATGAATGGCTCAGCACAAAAAAGGCCATCAGATTATGCGACTGGGCTGCGGAGAGCTGTCACATCCCAGCCAATGACAGGGGAGGTTTCATAACTGGGACTAATGAGGTACTTGGTATAGTTAGGACTCTACTGTACTGTAAGCCCTACTGTACTAAAACCCTCTCTGAATTGAGTTTTGTTCAGCTTTTTAAATCTGCACCAGGAGCGAGCAGCAGAGGCAGGACAGGAGCGGGACATTGAGTGAATTATACACATTATTCAGCATATTTAACTGCCTAAATTCACGTCAGCACATTCTTAAAGCTGGCTGTGATCCCAAGCAATAAAACATCAGCTGGATCTGGATGCTGCGAATGTTTGGCTACCACACAACTGTGATGCAGCACAGAGCAGCACTGCTCTCTTAGTTGAATATTAGTTAATCGATTAAAATATTTAATCACGATTAATCGTATGATTGTTCGTAGTTAATCGTGATAAATTGGAAATTAATCACACATTTTTTATCTGTTCAAAATTAACCTTAAAGGGAGATTTGTCAAGTATTTAATACTCTTATCAACATGGGAGTGGTCAAATATGCTGCTTTATGCAAATGTATGTATATATTTATTATTGGAAATCAATTAACAACACAAAACAATGACAAATATTGTCCAGAAACCCTCACAGGTACTGTGTTTAGCATAACAAATATACTCAAATCATAACATGGCAAACTCAAGCCCAACAGACAACAACAGCTGTCAGTGTGTCAGTGTGCTGACTTGACTATGACTTGCCCCAAACTACATGTGATTTTCATAAAGTGGGCATGTCTGTAAAGCGGAGATTAGTGGGTACCCATAGAACACATTTTCATTCACATATCTTGAGGTCAGAGGTCAAGGGACCCCTTCGAAAATGGCCAACACTTTTTCCACACCAAAATTTGGTGTAAGTTTGGAGCATTATTTAGCCTCCTTTGCGACAAGCTAATATGATATGGTTGATACCAATGGAATCCTTAAGTTTTCTAGTTTCATATGATGTCAGTATCTTCACTTCACTTCTTCACTAGCTTTAAAACTGAGTCTGCTAAAACTTCCAAAACATCAAATTTGTTAAAGAGATTAGTGGGGTTAAAATGAATTTGCGTTAACAACAACAATAATAACTTTGACAGCCCTAATCTTTATCGATTCCCAATTATATAAAGAGACATGTCATCTTTACATTTTCTTATAGACAGAGTTCATCTTGGTTCCAATCCTAATACAATAGGGAAGTATGTTTGCTCTGTTAACAAATACACCTCTGCTTAATCACTCTGGTCAACACACTTTAGAAACATCAACAAAATGAGCATCTTCTCCAGCGCTCTGAATACAAAACTCGCTGTCACCCTGCGGCTCTCACACACATCTCACAGCGCTAACCGCCGGCTTTAATGAAGCCTTCAGACGTGTGACATATGGGTCAATGTGTCAGGAGCACTCCGAAATGCCCTCCAAAGCTCCTCCCGTCATCGGGAACCCAGAGAGGATCATCTCCTTTTTTGGACTGGCAGCCGAGAGCAGAGTTAAGTATCGTTTTTTTATCTGCGTTTCCAGAGCCTCAGGGAGAGGATTGACTGTATTTAGATGAAGACTGGTAGACAGTTTGTTTACATGACAAGTGAGAAGTTCTGCTTGTTGCCCTGGTTTTTCTTGTATCTACATGGAAGCATGCAAATTCTTAGCTTAATCCTTAACAAGCCACATACAGTTTTCATTCTCTGCTTACACTAAATTATGGACATTACATTTTGATGAAAATTTATGTTGCATGCAGTTGCATTTAAGCATGATAGCGTCGAATTACACACTTTGCATATTCAATAGCCTCAACAGTTATCTTCAAAAAATAGGTTGCTTCTAAGAATCTAGAGCTTCCTAAAGAATCAGAATGCCACTTTTCAACAAGCACTGTGTCATAGCTGAGTCATAGGGGATTCTTTCACAGCAATGACCTGCTAGCTGTACATTATACCACTTATTACATAGTTACTTACTGAAGAAATCAATAATTTGACACAAAAACCGACATCAGAATTGCGTCCATAGCAACGGTCTGCATTACATACTGCAGCACTAGTCTGTTATAAAGAAATAACAGACCGCAGAAAGCCATGGTTGACCAATCAGAATCGAGTATTCAACAAAGCCGTGTAATAAACATATTTAAAGCAGCTATAATGTAAACATATCTACTCATTAGTAGTGAGGAAACCACAAAATGATCCTCCGACATAACAGTCCTCCTCTAAGATCTCACTGCTCTCATAGCGTTGCAAGCAGCTGTTTTTAGCATGTGATGGCCACACCTGCAGCCACAAACTGTAGCTAATTTAAATATGTGTAAACTTTCTGCACTGTGGAAGTGGACAATCAGACTGCCAGCTCGGTTCCTAACAAAGCAAAAACGATCTAAAACCCCAGTGTACGCTAATTGCTTGGCATCAAATGACAGGCACACAAAGTTCATGACGAGTTTGTAAACATAGAGCATTTAGTAGATTAAAAAAACACAGATATTTCCCTCCAGAGTTGGTGGAGACCATAAACAGAGCTAAAAGGAGAGTGAATATTGGATTTATATTTGCTAGGTGGACAGAAACAAGATTCTAAATCAAAGCTAATGTTGCTCTGTGTCTGTTGGATGTGTAAATGGGCAACTGTTTGCTAACATGTCCACCATATCAACTTAAAAGGTGATAACATGGCAGCGTTGTGTTCAAAGTTTGTTTCCGATGTGACCAAGTGACCAAAAAATCTGTTATTACAGGTTCAAAGCAAAATACAAATATCATTCTGACTCTGAAAAACTAGTTTCCATCTCTCTCTTCAAGTACCAAGAAATAACTATTGACTCTTCACACATAATACATAATAGAAATCAAAACATTTCACATCACAGTTTCACCTTAAATTGCTGCATTAAGACTAAATGTGAACTATTACCCTGTTATGCTCTCACACACATCACTTCCAAGAAGTGCTGCACTACAGTTTAGAGCTTTCATCTCTGAATCTCTGAATTTGAACATCAAGAAGGCACCACTCGGAAAGGGAGTAAAAAAAGATAAAAAGGAACGAGCAAAGAGAAGCAGAGATGATGATGATACATCATGATTAGCTGAGTATGACTGGGTTAGGTCACGTGTGCCATGTTAAAGCAAAACTGAATAATTCAAAGCAACACAACACAATGTCTGAACAGAGCGGAGGTTTTTTTCTTAGTGCTCTGCTACAGACTCCCACGCCAGCTCCGCAACCACACCGCCTGGAATAAAACAGAAGCAAGTCAAGTGGACATTTCAGGGTTAGAGCCCAGCTGTACAAGCTGATGATGGACCTAACATGACTTCTTCCATATTCTTCTATGGTTTAAAGGGGAGTTGGTGAGGAACAATATACTACTATACTGTCATTTAAAAGAGATGATCAATCGTCACCGTTTCTGCTTTGGTATTTTCTGTCTCTTCTTATGTTCTAAGCACAATAAAAGACACCACAAGAGGCATGAATTAATAAAAAGACTAAATGAAGGGAGTGTGAATAGGACAGTGTGCTGTATTCACAGATGGATGGTTCATGTTAGGACCATACGAGCCGCCCCGCTCTCCTTCTTGTCTTAAGAAACTGCATTGCTTTTCCTCCTGAAGATGCTCGGCCAGGCCACATGAGATGGTCCTCGCTCTCCTCCACCTCTTTCCCTTTCGCACTGTAACTGCCTCTTTTGCTATCTTCTTTGCGCAGCAGTATGTTTCTATCATGACGGTGATGTTTTTGCTCTTCTCTCGACTGGCTTCGGTAAGAGTTTGATTGACAGATGGTTCCAATCACCTGTCAAGCATTTTTTGAAAGTGCCTGCCCTTTTTCCAAACAGTTTCCAATGACGGATTCTCAGATGGTTCTGTGTAACAAACCATCTGGCAAGTGTTTTCGGTAACCTCTGACATCACTGTTAGTCGTGGTTACAGGTTCAGTGGAGGCACACTTCCCACTACACCCATCAGCACTCTGTGTTTTGCTTATGATGCTGTGGTCAGCAGCCAGGAACAGACCTCTAACAAGAGGTCAGAGGTCAAACAAACAATGTTTTTCAGCTTAACTCTGCAGCTACTACCGGAAAGATGTAGCTACATCTGTTGAGCTCGCCATTGAGAATCAAGAGTGCTTGTTTGATAGAACATGCTAATGTATTTACAGTTCTCACAAGGGCTGCCAGTACTGACAGACGGTGGAATAAAAATCACTGTGTCGGTGACCTCAAAGCAGCTCTCCAGCGGCCCGTTCTCAGCGTCAGCCTTGAAATACCTGTCAGGCTGTCACACGGTGGCAAACAAGGCGCCTATTGTGTCCAGGTGCTCCTTTGTTTGCTTGACTTAGCCCGGGTTGCTTAGCATGACGGAAGACCAGAGCACACAATGGGGGGAGAAGGGGTTGGTGGTTTACTAGTGGCCTTGGCAAATTCCTCACCACATCAGGCGTGACTGCATTCCCCACCGCTGCTCTGTTTGGATTCGGGAATGTGTTTTCGAACATTGTACACTTTTGAAGTAAACAGGTATAGTAACTGCTCCGCTGATTTTACATTTCACTCGACATTGTTTGTGCCACGGTTTGGTATCAGCTTGCAAAATATACCAGACTGCTGTCCTGTATCCTTTCCTATTTCACTCAGCTACCGAACCATTTTTAGAACCACACACAGCAGCGTCCCTGCAGACTTAGTAACAGGGAAACCAGTGGAATCTGGACGGGATCCAAAGCACACTAACCAGAATGGCATGATTTCAGCCGGGGCACAAAGCTGGTTTGCCTGAGTGTGTATTAAACACTAGAGGAGGAAGCATATGGGCCGTTCTGTCGGAGTGCAGGTGGTTCCCCTCTCCCTAACTCACTAACTCAAGCAGAATGGACCCGCTCCATCAAACACCCAACAAAGAGCTTTGTTCTGCAGCAGTGGAAACTGATACAGTGCAGCTACATCTGCTCTGTTCACTGCTTCTGATTATTAAGTGTGCTCCATGTAGGAGAGGTTAATCACAATGTGAGTGACACTGACACCTTGTGTATGCTGGATAACCGTATGCATAAAATCCATTTAGAAAGTTATGTGTGTATACGTTGAGAGTTATTACACAGAAAAATGATGTCACTGATGAATCGTCACCATAAGACTTGCTGAATATGAAAATGTAGAGACTTAAAGTATGTAGGTTATATGCACTCGTGTAATTTTATGCGAATGTTTACTTTTACCCAATGAATTGAAACATGAGACCCCAACCATGTCCTCAAATCGGAGATATAGGGAGTATATATGAAGCGTAATTGCAGATCAAATGTACGTTGAAACATCTTGAATATATTGTCTGTATGTTAAATGTCCGTATCCTTGTTTCCTGCCTTCAACTTTTTGTCTGTGCTGATATTGCAAATGGAGCTGCTGAGATGCAAGAAAAATGTCAGACTTGATCTGACCATAAAGTTATATCATCATCATCATCATCATCATCATCATCATCATTACCGGTATATTAGATTTGTTAATAAAAACACAAATACACCTGCGGTAAAGTTACATACTGCACCCCACACATGCCAACACACACATAGGCCTACAAAAAGACACAAAACACACACTCATCTTCAAATATTCTGTCCCTTTACGATCCAACAGGGAGTCTGACAATAGCAACACAGAAACAGGCGAGCAGCTACACCAACAGATTTGCAAACAAAAATACACGTGGTAAATAATTGACAAGACAGAAAGCATAAGCAGAGGCGGACAGATGAACAAAATGCATCAGCAGACCGACCGGACTCTGGCTCCACTCACAGCCAGCTGACCTGCCTGCAGCAGAGTGTGGCTCTCCAACAATCCTCCGTCTGCAGTGCAGCACAGAGAGACGCTTTGTGGCTGAACCCAACGCTGATTAGAGGAAGGTGGAGTCAACATGAAAGAAACAGCAGTTGTCATGGGGTCACTGTCTGGGTCGCTGTGTTTGTTGTTGTTGTGGATGATTATGAAACTATGTACTGCTGTCTCTTAACATAATACAGTAAGTGTCTGATATGTGCGATGTGGCAGCGATTTAAAGGAACGGTGTGCAAAGTTAAGGGGGATGTCTTTGCAGAAATGTAATACAATATTCATAACTTTGTTTTCATTAGTGTATAATCACCTGAAACTAAGAATCATTATGTTTTTGTCAGCTTAGAATGAGCCCTTCATATCTACATAGGAAGCGGGTCCTCATGGAGTTCGCCATGTTGCTCCGCCATGTTTCTACAGTAGCCCAGAACGGACAAACCAAACACTGGCTCTAGAGAGACACGTTGTCCGTGTTTTCATCTTACAACTTTAACCCTTTCACAGTGTGTTCATAAAAGTTGATTATAACCTTTTTGTTTGCCTGAAAATGTTTTATTCAGCGTTCGATTGTACTTAGCTCCACCCTCTGGTGTCACTTCTGGTTGCAAAAAAACGAAATAGCGACGGACAAAAACCAAGTTGGCGACACCAAAATGCCGAACTCAAGTCTTCAAAACGGCAGTCCACAAACCAATGGTGGACGCCACTGTGACTATGTCCACTTCTTATATACAGTCCATGGGGGTTGACTCACTTTTGGAGCCAGACTCTAGTGGCCATTTGAGGATCTGCAGTTTTTGGCACCTCTGTGTTGGCTTTGGAGTCAGGCCCGGAGGTTGCAGCTTGGCTTAAAGCAGAGGTTTTCAAAGTGTGAGGCGGGTCTCCTCACGGGGGCTCCAAACAGTTTCATAGGAGGCTCAGTGAACGGAAGTGAAAACATATTATATTAGTCATCAAAAGAAGATCACATTGCCTGAATGTGTGTGACTTGGTTAAAGAAATGCAGTGAATTATACTGTTTTTCCCACTTTCCCAGAGTCAGAAATATAATATAATATAATAAATGCCGTAGGGCAGACCTTTTTTAATATATCTGGTGTAGTCTGAAGTTATGTCAAACAGCTATATTAAGCTATCTCGGCTCAGTCGTCTGGGATCAAATAACATAATCATGATCCCATAGGCGTCCAGGAATTGAGCGAAACTAAACAAGCTTTCCAGACTGTACTGTGTACTGTGACTTTGGTGTCTGAAATTTCACTTAATGGGTGAAGAAACATGATGGTCAATAAGTCAAATATTCACTCTCCTTTTAGTTGTTTTCTGTTTTACTTTTTATTTACAGGCTTTAATTTCTGCAAACATATTTATGGAGAGGTAATGTTCTCATCTGGACCTTCCACACCAGTAACAGTTTGCTTCTTCTTCTTCTATCCCCTTGTTGAATGAAGCCTTGGCAAAGGTCCAGGAGATGTAAGGGGGAGATTGGGTGAATTGTCCCCCAGAGAGAGCGGCTGTGGGCCGGTAGGGCGAGGCCCACAGGGCCCGAGAGTGCCGTGTTGTTACTATGCTCCAGTTATGTATGTCAAGGCTGTATAAGGTTTCACATGGACAGGAGGGGGGAAACCAGCCTGGGAGAACATCCAACGGCAGGGAAGTGAGCAGTCAGGAAGTGAACAATAATTCAAAACAGAGCTCCCAACAAAAGAGGGCCTTCAAAATGTGTTGACTTTAAACCGTATCATCTATCCATGCATTCATAGTATCCCTGAGGAAAATATATAGCACATAAAAAACATATAGAAAGGTCATGCGTGAGGTTTGAGATGGAAACAGTGCATTTAAACATATTTTTTGGGGAAACTATGACTCTTTGGAATATACTGAGCATAAATGTAGCTGGGAAGTTTCTACAGACATTTTAATACTTTTTGTTACACTAACATGAATACAAGCTGACCACAGCTGCGGTGTTCAATAAAGAACAAAACTACAAATGTTTTAAAGCCTCTCAAAAGATACTCTGAAAAAAATGGATTATGTGTCGAGTGTCATTTAAGTCTGATAACCAAAATATCAAAAGTTGTGCTATGATAGACATCACAGAGGTTCACCTGTTATGTAAATGGTGTGGTGTCTTATCTAACAAATCATTACATCCAACATGGTGACATTCAACATCCCTCTCATTCTAGTCCGTTCTCATTTCCAGGGCGTCAAATACCAAAGCTGTGTCACGGCCGTCGGGGTTCGATACCGAGGCACCCCTTAGCGCTGGTATGAGACGACCGGTTGTCCCGTGTGTCACCTTACAATCAGCTGTTTGTTCATGTCCCGTGTTCACAGCGTTCAGTGTCATTTTCACTTTACAAATGTAGTTTTAAGCCCAACCATGTAGTTCTTTCCCAAACTTAACTATAGTGGTTTTGTTGCCTAAAATAAAGTGAGGCAAAGGGGCGTGTCAAAGCAACAGTATGTGACGAGTTGGGATGAGATTGTGTTATTCATTCTCATGTTGGTGATTTGCCGTTAGTACAGTACAAAAGTAGTTTTATTCAGAATGGCTGGAGGATGCGGGAAAGATTGGGTGAGGGTTTAATTCGGTGGGGTGATGGGGGTCAAGGAGAGGGTTAAAAAGGGGGCGGTTACCGGGGGATGAACGGGAGCCGAAAGTTGGTCGGGGTTGTAGGAGAGGGATGAAAAGAGGTCGATGGGGATCGGAACGGGGTCGTGGAGCAGGGATGA
>CAKALG010025843.1:0-21313 GCA_916700815.1 Helicolenus hilgendorfi | reverse complement strand
CAAGGAAAATAGCTTGGGAACCAGTGCCCTAAAGGCTGTTCTAGCAGAGACTGCAGCTAATACACTGGACCACATTCATTCTCTTGTCTCTCTGTAACTCTGCTGTAATGTGAAGGTACTTTGGTGTGTGAGAGACTGTCTGTCCTGTTAATCCAAACACTGTTTTCTCACAGTGGTTAAAATGAAATATACTTCTGTTTGAATGTTGCACAAAGGCTGCATCTGAGTAAATACTGTAACTACTGCATTACGAGCTACATGTACTAGTTAGCCAAGATGACTTTAGCTCAATCAGTGTCCTCAATATTGGAATCTATACTTTGTGACCTCACCTTAACACGGGTCAATTCTGACCAAACTTTATACTTCATAGAAATCCTCTGATCACTGCTATCTCATTCAAATGAGTTGAATTTGGTGCACAATTTAACTGTCATAAATACTGCCAGGTAAAACAGCAAAGATTATTCATTAACAAGAATGGTCTGAAAGAAGAGATTAAGGAGAAGGCATGATATTATCTGCACTGATGACAGATTTACTTAATTGTCTCAGTCACAGTTAAAGAGGCTGTAAGTAGGCGGTTCACACACCTTGTGCAGTTTAAAGGCAATACAAGTCCGTATAATGTGAAGTATAGATGGTGTCCTGAGATGTAATAAAAACTGGTGGAGACATCTGAAAAATATTGAAATGACAGGAACGATATAAAATCTTATTAACTTTGAACTTGCTCTGTGTGATTATCTGTCTGTTGCCTAACATCTAAGCAAAACAACACACTCTATCCTATTTTCATTTGGGGCATTTCATGCACCAGATATGGTGCGCAGAAGATCTCTGGCCTCCACAAAAAGATAAAGTGGCTGCAGAAAAGAAATCAACAAATCAACCATTTGTTACCAGTGAAAATTAAATGGAATTTTCCATCAGTGCTGTGCTAGCAATTCAAAACTGCCAACTACAGAGTCTAACGTCTAATGAAGAGGAAGAAAACCATGACTGTATAAAACCAAGAGTTGGCTGGAGGGAGAAAGGATTTACTGTTAGTGGCCTGAGAAGTAAAACAAAAATCCTAAAAGAGGACGTTGTGGTTTCTCTGCATAATCCAACAGACGTCAGTGAAAGGCTTCCAAAATAGCTGCGTGGACCTGGCCCAAGGAAAATGAAACGGCAAAGTCCTTTCAACATAAAGGCGTTTTTTACCCTGGGTGGTATGAGCGAAGCCAAAAACTGGTAACAGTTGTCCGCACGGGGAAATTTCCACATCCTGTTAGCATTTACAAAACCAACTATCAAATATATGAAAACATAACTCTTCAGAAAAGCAGCCACTGAAAATAGCATTATATGTGTCCTGCTACTTTCATTTCTTCATCATAACATTTGAAGGGTCAACATGCAAGGAGCATAACTATTTACCTCAAACTATCAGAGACGCTGGACCCACACTTATACATTTAACAAAAGCCTGATCCACACAGGCTAATGCAGTGCCCACTAAATCTAGTTTAGAGGTTATTAATTTATAAATATCAGCACAGGAATGAAAAATTAATCGCAGCTCTTGCCTCAAACGAAGCCATCAAGAACACGCTAATTGGAGAGGATCAGCACAGAGAGACGAAGAGCAGAAAGGCACGACAACAAATTATCTGAATGAGAGGTGAAGAAGCATAAATAAATTTAAGCCGACCTGCTGCAGTGAGTGAAATCAAAAGGGAAACAGAAACTGTGGAAGCCAGTGGGAGGGTGTGTGCTGTGTGTAAGAGCATGTGCGTGATCAAAGAGGGGAACAGAGAGGCAGGGGGATGCTGCAATGTGCCACCAAGGGAACCAGTCGAGCAGTTTGGTTAATCACACAGGTCCCCAGTTTACTTTCAACAGATATTTGCAGAAGACAGAAGGAGAAGTTATTTGAGCAAACACGGCAGCTAAAGTTAAATTAAAACTCGTACCAGAGACATGCACTGACATTTAGAGGACCAGTGGCTCAATTCAACCACTGTCCGGATGCTTCATCTTGATGTTGGTTTAAAGTTTCACATCAAACAGTATGTTAGTTTGTCCACTCCTGAAACATGTATTTCCTACACATCCCCGTCTCCCACAAGTTACCTTTATTTACAACTAATTTGCAGCAGGGCTGCACCTGATTATTTTCATCATGGACTATCTTGCCAATTATTTTCTCGGTTAATCAAACTAATCGTTTAGTCATCCGAAAATAAGGGTGGGGAAATAACCGATACAGCATAGTATCGCAATATTTTGCGTGGCAATATTGTATCGATACACGGATGTCAAGTATCAACCTTTTATTATTAGGGCTGTCAATCAATTAAAATATTTAATTCAAATAAATCGCATGATTGTCCATGATTAATCACGATTATTATTATTTTTTATCTGTTCAAAACGTACCTTAAAGGGAGATTTCTCAAGAATTCAATACTCTTATAAACATGGGAGTGGGCAAATATGTTTGCTTTATGCAAATGTATGTATATATTTATTATTGGAGATCAATTAACAAAAGAAAACAATGACAAATATTGTCCAGTAACCCTCACAGGTACTGCATTTAGTATAAAAAATATGCTCAAATCATAACATGGCAAACTGCAGCCAAAAGGCAACAACAGCTGTCAGGTGATTATCATAAAGTGGGCATGTCTGTAAAGGGGAGACTCGTGGGTACCCATACAACCCATTTTCACCCCTTTGAAAACGGCCATTACAGTTTTTTCTCGCCAAAATTTTGCGCAAATTCGGAGCATTATTTAGCCTCCATTCCGACATGGTATGGTATGACATGGTTGGTACCGATGGTGTTTTCTAGTTTCATATGATGCCAGTATCTTCACTCTAGCTTTAAAACTGAGCCCGCTTTACATTACGCCCTTATTATTATGTAAACTATTAACCTCTGAACAATCTGACAGCTGCTATTCTGTCTTTAAGAGGTTTTAGTTGGCTTGAAGCTAGAGTGAAGATACTGGTAGCAGATGAAACTAGAAAACCTAAGGAATTGATGTCATATCAGCTTGTCAGGAAGAATGCTAAATAACTCTCCAAAGCTATGCTAAATTTTGGAAAGGAAAAACTTACTTGGCCATTTTCACAGGGGTCCGCTGACCTCTGACCTCAAGATATGTGAATGAAAACTCACAGATGAACAGAGTGAAAACTGTGTCTTATTAGATAAAACAGATGTTGACAAACTGCATAATTTGCAGTTGAAAAAATTGATAAATCACAATGTATTGTAATATATCTTCTTGCAATACTCAGCATATCATATCGCAAAATGTTTAAAATCGCAGAAAGATCGTAACGTGACTTAAGTATTGTGGTAATATCATATCGTTGGGCCTCTGGTGATTCCCACCTCTATCAGAAAACAGTGAAAAAATGTCCATCACAGTATCCTAGAGCACAAGGCGCTCGTGTGACCAATAGTCCAAAACCAAAAATATTCAATTCACTATAATGTAAGACCAAAATGCAGTGAATTCTCACAATTGAAAACCAAGAACTCTAAAATGCATGTCGGTTTTTGCTTGAAAAAACAAACTAATTACTAATCGATTATATAAATATTTGCCTATTTATTTTCTTTTGATAATTGACTGAACAAAATGAGGAAATTAATTCAATTGTTAATTTGTTAATTAATGTATCGGCCAAGTCTCAAATTGTTGATGTTGAATGTATCAGTAAAATGTTCACTGACAATGTATTTCCATTTTTTTCCCTACAATAGCTTCTCTTGCAATTTAATATCTGCTTGTAGTAACTACAGCATTATTAAAGAAATAGTTTGACATCTTTGGAAATAAGCTTATTTGCTTTCTTGTTAAACGAAAAGATTGATACCAATTTCATGTCTGTATGGTAAATATAAAGCTATAGCCAGAAGCCGGCTAACTTAGCTTAGCATAAAGACTGTAAACGGTGGGGAACAGCTAGCCTGGCTCTGTCCAAAGGTAACATTCCTAACAGCACCTCTAACGCTAATTAATTTACACATTATGTTTTATTTGTTTTATTCCGTACAAAGTCCTTTGTGTAAAAATGACAATTTGTAGTTTTACTAGGCGTTATGTGCCAGACTATTTCTGGCTGGGTAGCTTCATATTTATCGTACAGACGTGAGAGTGGTCTCAATCTTCTCAACTAACTCTCAGCAAGAAAGGGAATATTTCCCAAAATGTTTTTAGCAATTATGTTTAGGCACTCACAGCAATTGGTTGGAAAGATGGATGAATGCAGAAAAAGTCAACAGTGACTTGAAACATGATATAAAAGGTGTTTACTTTAACATTTAACCAAAACCGCAATCTTTATAATCTTAATCAAAGTGCTGTACTTCATACTCCCAACATGCAACCCAACAACCTCTCTACAATTTCTGTATGAAAAAAGAGTAATTGAACATAATCCAGGCAGCAATTACATTTCTTGTCACGTCATTGGGAAAACAAATTAGTGGTATACAAACACAATATCTTGTATACAGAACTGAAAAACAGATATGGAGAAAAAAAACATTTCAAGTGTGTAACAATTGGTTGGTAGATATTTCACTTGCAATGATTCACCCGCTGGCCAGCTGTTGCTTTGAATTAATTTCTTTAAAATGCTCTTCCTTCCCCACGGCTCTCTATTTCTGTTTACAGTGACAATGCCCTGAAGAGAGAGGCGACAAGGACAATGTGCAACACCCACAGTGATGTTCCTTTTATAAAGCTACTTTAACCTTCCCTAACCAGTGAACAATTACCTCATTATGCTGTTAAGCAAATATGAGGCCCAAGATACCTAATGCAACATGGTGAAATCAGTGAGAGAAACAGTACAAATACTGAAAATGGCCCCACATACACACTAAAAAAGATTCAACAGTTAAAACACATGACCACAACATCGTCACCATGCTGTTCACTCCGTGTTAAAATGCAAGCTTCAAACAAACCAATAACTGCTGAGTAAATCACCTACATAAGCCATCCATCCTGTCATTATCTATCCCCAAACCAAGGACCTTCTTGCTGTGTGATGATAGTGTTAAACACTAAGCCTCAGTGCCGTTCCACCTCCATAGTGATAACTACATTGTGTGCATTCACACACAAAGAAGAAGATGCACTGTAGACAGACAAAAAGTGAGGAGTTCATCATCCAGTCACTGACAGAAATGAGTTCTGATACTGAAGGTGAGCATCATCGCTCGTTGAACAGGCGTTTGGGCGGCTTTCTTGAAATAATAATTAAAAGAATAACAGAAGCAGGAGCAGTGACAATAAAACCAGTACCATTTGTAATGATTATAATTTCTTTATTCTGTCTAATTCAGCCACTTGAAGTCACGTTTGCAAGCAGCACTTCACTTACTACTAATGCTCCACGTAGATTGCTTGAAAAAAAAAAATGAAGTTACATTTTTGTTGCATTGAGGGATGATTTGAGTTATTGAGGATTTTTTTTTCTGCACCAGTAGCCGTGTTTCCATTCATATATTTTTATTCTCATTTTGATCACATTAGAAAAGCTGTATGGAAACAGCGAAATTCGATATAAAAAAAAAAAAGTGCGCTCGCTTGAGGTGGCTTTGGCCTTTATATAAAAATAGTTGATGCGCTAAAAATGGATTATGGAAATGCTTTTGCCGAATAAATTCTGACATAGGTAACATTTAACTCACATGACAGCAGATGGTCAGCAGTTTCTGCTGTCGCCGTCTTCCCTGAAACAAATTCCTGAAGACCTCTCTCCATTGTTCTCTTGTATGGATGGTTAGATGGCCAAGCCGACTTGTTTTTATTTTGTACTTCTTCTACTCTCTTTACTGGCGGATTACAGCCATGCGTAACCTATACCGCCACTTCTGACAAAACTACGTTGTAGCCGAGTGTATTCGCTCCAAGCCAGTTGAGGGAAACACGCTTAATACGCGTTTCTTTTTTTGCAACATTTCAAAAGTGTGCTTAATATTCGCTTGACAATTGAATGGAAACATGACTACTGTTTACTTAATTTATGAGTGATGAGGAAGTTCCAGTGACAAGATAAAGACTCTTGAATAGAGCACACATGAAGATACTGACTACAAGCAGCCAAATTCCCACCATTATTTATCTTTATTTTCACAAACAACATAATTTCTGACTCGTTCAGTAGAAAACACGGTGAATGTTATTGTTTGTGGCAATCTGCACTCATCAGTCCAACCTCCAGCCTCCTCCTCTCACTGTAACTCTCATCTGAGCGTCCTTACATGCGTATGAATTAGCACTACGGCATTATGGTCCACAGTAACTCTTGTGCACAATCACAAATCAAACCATTTGCATGGATCGAGATGAAGTGTGTGTGGGGGATCTCGGTCTTTTCAGACCATGAAACTGACTCATCTTCATG
The DNA here is from genome assembly GCA_916700815.1 of Helicolenus hilgendorfi. Lineage (NCBI taxonomy): Eukaryota > Metazoa > Chordata > Actinopteri > Perciformes > Sebastidae > Helicolenus > Helicolenus hilgendorfi. Next base: position 14,890 of record CAKALG010025843.1, on the reverse strand, counting down.
TAAGCGAGTCGAGCCCCGGCACGCTGATTGGTTGCGTACAGCATTCGCGTGTGCGTACACACACAAATGCACATACCCGCACACAAGCACACACGCACTGAGATCCACCCCAGGCTCTTTAGAGCGAGCATTAGTCACTCCACATAAAAGCATGTAGTCACTCCAAAGCAGGAGAGCGGAGAGGACGAGTGGGAGACGAGGTCTGTAGAGGTCTGGTCATGGCAGCCATTTTCCAGCACGTACAATCGCTGCTCGGGCAGGACAAAAGCCGAGAAAGCTTTGGTGTTGGAGAGCCGGGCTCAAGTTTACATAAGAGTGATCGATACAGGAGGAGACGCCCCCCCTGATCCAGGCTCATCTAGGATTTGTGTTTTCCGTGTCCAGGCCGGCCTCGACTGACCGTGGGGTGAAACTTGAGGTCGTCTGACTCTAATAGATGTTGACTGCTCACGTGGCACTTACATAACCGGATATTACCTATCAGCATTTAACATTAAGGGTCGTCGGGCTGTCCAGAACTAGTGGAAAAAAATACTCGGGGTGTATTCAGTTGTATGTAGCGATGACTAATGCTCTGATTTGCTTCTGAATCTTGAAGTTGTCTGTAGTTTAACAGCAACACAAGTGAGTAATATACCATGCGTCTGTAATGTCTGCTAGATAATGGTGATATACTACTCACTGACAGTGCTATCAAACGCTGTGAGATGTAATCTTTGAAACATTTTGTCAAGCTGCGGCTATCAGACAGACCAAGAGGAAATGCGATAAAACCAAACAGGTTTTGGAGAAAAAGATCGAAGCAGAAGTGGGATTGTTACTAATGTTCTGGACTGTGCAGCATAATATAGTGTGTGATGAAGAATCAATGTACTGTTCAGTGCATCGACATTTCCGTCTTAACTGCAGACACTAGAAAAAGTTAAGGAGTTGCAGCAAACTGAGAACAAAGATTTCCTGTTAATGTACAGTTTATGTAAGAGCACTCGATTCTTGCCTTAAAGAGGACCTGTTATGCTCATTTTGTATTTTGGGTTTCTACTAGGGCTGTCGAAGTTAACGTGATAATAACGCGTTAACGCAATTTGTTTTAACATCACTAATTTATTGAAAGCTTTAACGCAACTTACGATTTTTAGATCGTAGCAAGCTCAGTTTTAAAGTTAGAGTGAAGACTGGCATGGCCATATTCAAAGAGGTCCCTTGACCTCTCACCTCAAGAAAGTGGGTTCTCTGGGTACCTACGAGTCTCCCCTTTACAGACAGGCCTACTTAATAATGCAGTTTGGGGCAAGTCATAGTCAAGTCAGCACACTGACACACTGACAGCTGTTGTTGCCTGTTGGGCTGCAGTTTACCATGTTATGATTTGAGCACATTTTTTATGCTTAACACAGTACCTGTGAGGGTTTCTGGACAATATTTGTCATTTTGTTGACACATTGTTATTTATTTCCAATATAAATATATACATATATTTGTATAAAGCAAGCATATTTGCCCACTCCCATGTTGATATGAGTATTAAATACTTGACAAATCTGAAACCAACCCGGTCTCACGGGGGTACGCAGCTTTTCGCATGTCATTTGTATGCCATATGACATTATCCCTTACTTGTTTGAGGGCTTGCCAAACTAGCCGCTAGGCACGTGTGCAAATATGTTACTTGGTGACATCACCACGGTACGGAAGCAAAGGCAGGACTTCGAGCGAGGCGTTTCAAGCACTTCAGGGCAGTGTTTCTGTGGTGGAGAGGAACTCCCTTTGGTGTGGACTTTGGGTTCGTAACTTTTTACATGCACACAAAATTATATAACACACTAAAGGAAAGGGAAAAAGCACAAAAGCATAATGAGTCCTCTTTAATTGGCAATCCTACTTTTATTGTGTTAACTACTAACAGTTAGCTGTTAAGCTGGTGTGAGTGAAGTAAGCTATCTGCAAAGTGAGAAGGACCCTGACAGATTTCTGGAAAGGTCCTCAGTGAAATATATTTCTCAGCTAGATTGATCGGTGTAGAAGGTGGTGTAAATCCTCTTGCGTGTCCATCATCTTGCACGAATCGCTCAGTCAAATAGAGATGATGTGCGCTGAATGATTCATTGGCTGACATACAGTAAGCACCGCATGTCAATATCCCGACCGCTGGATTTTTAGCCATTAAGGGCTTCTAAACAAGTTCACAGATACATAACCCTAATATATCATTTTATTCTAAGGTTGGTATAGCACATTTGTTAGCAAGCAGTTGCCTATATACACATGCAGGAGAGAAGGCGCAAACTTATCATCCTATTGGAGTTGTGTATGAATATCTGTATAAATATACTTTGTCTGCTGTTTGTTGCAGGACAGGTAGTGTACAGTGGGTTTATCAGAGCTTGTTTGCTGTAAATAGGATTGATGAGAGCAGTATGATGAAACCATACAGTCAATTTGCAGCCTGTTAATCCAAATCAATCAGCTGAGTGAGGCTAGACAGCTTTGTTGAGTTTGTAATATTTATCTTCCATTTGAATAATAATAAACAGCATTCATTAGTGGACCTTTAATTTTGGTTATTAATACTCATTATCATTAAATTAAACACACTATTCAGTGCAGTAGTCTCCAAAAACATAAAAACATACCTCTACAATGCTGCTTCAACACATTCCAGTCTGATGCTTATGAGAAATGACCTAATAAGAAATTAGTTGTACTGTAAGAAGTTATGTTGCTAAAGTTAAGGCTGCATGAGAGGTACGTATGCTGTAGCCTAATATAGCAGGCCTACATTAATAATGTAATTTGACTCATCATTAGTCAGGGCCTCTCTGAAGCCTAATCCTGTTATTTAGGATACATTATTCAGCAGTGTATGTCCAAAGAGCAGATGTGTTGATTGAAAAAAGCTCCACGCTTACAAGTTCATTTTCAACTGTGGACTGCAGCTAAAAATTAAATGTGCCTTGCAAAAAAGTGTCATATCACATGCAGACGGGCTCATTAATGTGACGCGCCGCCGGACCTCATCATCGCCACGTCATAAGGTCGGTTTGTCCTACGCAAGTCCTTGGTACAAAAGGAGAATTTGTCTGTTGTCTCATCTAATCATGAGGTATTTTTAGACAAACTGTTTTTAACAGCACACGGTCGGCACTTAACTGCCGGTCTGATTGCCACTGATCTAAGCGAGAGATTATGAAAACAAAGATAAAAATCAAATGAATCAATAAGGGATTGATCTTTCTGACAGACAAAGACAGTCAAAGCTTTGAGAAAACCAACTTTTTCTTTTCAAATAGTTCCACATCCAACCTTCAAAATAAGAAAGTGTAAGTCACAAGACATACATTTGCATATGTTATTTTACACTACCAAGTCATTTTAGCTTTGATAAGACACACTGATGTGACTCTAATGGGCCTCATCTAACATTACATACGCAAAGACAGGAAATGACCATATATTTCCATGCAACTTGAGAGTTTGTGTACGTACAATTTCATGACTGCATATAAGAAGTGGACATAGTCACCGTGACGTCACCCATTGGTTTGTGGACTGCTTTTTGAAGCCTCGAGTTTGGCATTTTGGCCGTTACCATTTTGGTTTTTGTCCGTCGCCATCTTGGTTTTTTGCAACCAGAAGTGACACGAGAGGGTGGAGCTAAGTACAGCCGAGCGCTGAATAACACAGTTTACTTTCATGAACTGAAAACACACTGTGAAAGGGTAAAGACACCAAGACCAAACAGTGCCGTGGTAGCGACCTGTCAATCACAAGGTAGCCACGCCCTAAAGCATCCCCTGCTTTATGGTCTATTTGACTCTAAATGGGACCATAATTTACTAAATGAACATCATGCTGTATTGAAGAAGACTTGAAACTAGTGATTGAGACGTTTACAATGTTTACTGAGGTAACAAATCAAGTGAGAAGTAGGCTCATTTTCTCATAGACTTCTATACAATCAGACTTCTTTTTGCAACCAGGGGAGTTGCCCCCTGCTGGCTATTAGAGAGAATGCAGGTTTAAGGCACTTCCAACTTTGGCTTCACTGTTCAGACCCAGAAGTTGCCCACTGGCCTAAACTCACTTTTTGAACTTCCATGTAGTGCTTTTAAGTGCTACAATTTCCAAATAAGTGATATAAGTAGCTCAAACCAACCTGATACCAACCTTGTATAGCAACACCTATGTATGGTAAGTATGCTTATTTTGCACATTATTTCAACGACATCATGTCAACTGGTCGCGACCAACACAACAATGCACAACGCCCCATTTTGAGCTGAACTTTTGTCGGACATCCGGTTTCTATTTATTCCTGTCATTTGCTTTGAAAGTGGCGCAGTGGACGAGGAATGGCTGACACGTGAAGTTGAAGGAGGCAGCTGGCTGGAGGGAGATCGCCAGGAGGTCGCCTGAAAGTTTCCTACTTTTACTTTTAAGTGGTTACGTCTCCAGTCTGATCTGAAGCACACAGCTGATAGGAAAGTGGTTTGTTCACATGACGTAACGTAACGCTTGCTGTTAGGACACGGCGTCTGTGAGATTTAGTGCGCGTGAGGCAGACAGCTGCGGTAGTGCTGCTTTTTCCCCCCACAATTGAATTTTCATATTTGAATGTCTGTTTTTTGTACCATTCAAATATATATTAGAATTTAAGATATTCGTTGACAGCCTTAATCCACACAGGACATATTTCATGAAGTCGAACAAAAAAACAGCACCATCTGACGGCAATTTGGACAACATTATGTTTTACTGTTTGACAAACTTTCTTTACATATAACGCCGACACTTCATGGTGACACAATGCTATCCATAAACGTTATCTGCTTTTCTCTGCACCATCTGCAGTGACTAATATCACTGATTTATTCCTTTATTTAGTCATTTCTCTAGTCCTCTTTTCAAGCCCCTATTTTTGTTGATCTGTAGGAGCTGATACAGAGACTGACTCTCCATAGACCTTCAAACTGTTTATCCTGTCCAGGAAACTCAGAGTGAAATTGATACTTTTGGTTTGTTTTCTATTTAGTCTGGTTCGGTTTCACAGTGCACGAATTAAAGCGGGACAAAAAAGTAAAATACGAATGGGCGAATTTATCTTTTTTGTCTCAAGAGCTGCCACTTCTATTCAGGGAATCTCATACTTTGACATATTGCTGTCAAAGTTTTTTCACTTTGAATCGGCGCTGATCTACTGTGCACACAAATCCCTTCTCCTCCAGTTTATCTCGAATGACTTTATAAACGTCACTATTTTTGCGGACTTTATTTTGTGTATTCCATATCTTCTCTACGGCCCAGATGTCAAGCAAACATCGGACTTCTGCAAAAGTCCAGGTCAATCCTCTCCCACTCCTGTTAACCTGTTTTTTTACCTGTGTCCATCTCAACAAATGCTCGCACAGGCAGCCTGCATTTTGGTTTGCTAGGAAACAAGCTGTCTTGGACCGGTTGTTTTGGTCCGCACCAGAGTACCAGAGATTACTGCGCTCACAACTGCCCAAATCAACCGCACCAGAGTTAAAATGGACTAAATGTTGTCTTGTGAAAGCTCCTTTAGAGATCTAAATGTTTACATTACATGACTCCTGAAATGCATGCATGGCTATCGACTTCACTCTCCCAATGATTTTGTAGACACATTATACATATCAATGAGCGTATGTGTGTTTCATGATTCCCACAGCTTGATCAGCATCTGCGGCCCCTCAAAAGTTTACAGGACCAGCAGGGCGCCGGTCGCCTGCTCACCAGCTCATCTTCACGGGGATCGGGAGGGAAAACTTTTTTATGGTTGAGCAGCTGCTCCATTTAATCAAATCTCAAGCTTGTTCATAAAAAGCTGCAGTGCTGTTAGGTTTTAGGTAGCACTCTGGAAAATGAGGGGGAAAAAAGCCTAAACTTGATATGACAAATCTTTGAAATGCTTACCTTTCCCAATGCCATAACAAATCTGTAATCCTCTGTTGCCCCAGATTGTCTGTGTGTGACAGCAAACTTAATCAACATTTTGACCACACATACCTCTGTGTACACTGCAGGTACACTGACAGTGTACCTCATCATATTGTACATATTGATCTATGCTTTGTTTTATATTCGCCATTATTTCGGAAGCTATAAAACCGAATCAGCACTTCTCTGTTAAACATGCAACAACTGCTGTTTTTTTAATAACTGTAAGGCAATAGCGTAAGCATACAAAAGCAGCTGATTTTGATGTGCGTGGAGAAACCCAACACGTAGGCACATGTGTAATTAGCAATACAATCTACACGTCTATAATGAAGTAACATAATAAAGCCGGGGATGCTGTTGTCAGATAGAGGGGATTCAGTGGTGGGTGCAAAGAATCAGGTTGCTACCCTTCAATAGAGGGACATTGTGTGACTGCTACATGGAAACCACAAGCTGGTTTAAACTTACACTGGGGCTGTAATCCCAAGTGTGCTTTATTAACGGCTCTCGTCAGACCGGGCTGTGAACATTTTGTTTACATGGAAAATGGGAGGTGACAAACAGTCTTTGTCAAGTACATGATGGTGTGAAGAGACTGAGATGTTACTGTGGACCAGTTGGTTGGTCAAGGAAAGGGCAAGATGTCCAGTTTGTTACACTGTATATATGCAGTTTACAATGATAGTGATGGCAGATTTACCGTCGAGATTATTAGCAATTTTTTTATCTCTGATCTCAGACAGAGGTAAACAAAAGCAGGCTTCTTATTTCTAGTCAGTGACCGTTGATTTTGTCTGAAATGGCAATTGTCTCTGGCAGATTTTGTTAGCTGTAGCCAGCTAGCTATTTTAAGCTAACTTTAGCTCCATTAATTGGGTAAAACTACTGCTGGTAGTAGGCTAGTTAGCTGGACATGCTGACAACTGCAGCCTAATTTAGAACGATAATTCCTTTTAACGGCAATTAAAAGGATTTTTCTTCAACGCGTCAATGCCATTGATCTTTCGGAGGTTGCGGCGGGCTCAGTTTTAAAGCTAGAGTGAAGATACATCTTCAAGATGGCCTCATATAAAACTAGAAAAACCTAAGGAATCTATTTGTACCAACCATGTCAGCTTGTTGCAAAGGAGGTTAAATAACACTCCAAACTGTCAAAGCCATTTTCAAAGGGGTCCCTTGACCTCTGACCTCAAGATATGTGAATGAAAATGGGTTCTATGGGTACCCACGAGTCTCCCCTTTACAGACATGCCCACTTTATGATAATCACATGCTGTTTTTGGGCAAGTCATAGTCAAGTCAGCACACTGACACACTGACAGCTGTTGTTGCCTGTTGGGCTGCAGTTTGTCATGTTATGATTTGAGCATATTTTTCATGCTAAATGCAGTACCTGTGAGGGTTTCTGGATCAATATCTGTCATTGTTTTGTGTTGTTTATTGATTTCAGATAATAAATATACATATGTTTGCATAAAGCAAGCATATTTGTCCACTCCAATGTTGATAAGAGCATTAAATACTTGACAAATCTCCCTTTAAGGTACATTTTGAACAGATAAAAAAATGTGTGATTAATTTGCAATTAATCGCGATTAATCATGGGATAAGTCGTGATTAAATATTTTAATCGATTACAGCCCTAATAAACACACTTTATAATCCATTCCTAACTTTTGCGTTTGTGTTTTTGGTTTTGGAAAGAGTCTATCCACCATTATCCAAACTCTTAAAATCCTAAACTTGACAGGCCTGCAATGCCTAGTTACGTTTGCTAAGCTATGATTGGATAATCTTTGGCCATGCAGGTCATGCTTTCTCACCTGGTTAAAAGCCTGTTATCTTCATCTCACTACTCCCTGCCTTTGGCTCACTCTTTCTCTCCATTTTTTTAGGTTTGGACAGCAGCTCAGCTGTAATCAGAGTCAAACTGCCTGCTTGAGTTGAAATTGATGAATGAATCCTGTCCTCTTTAAACCATTTGTTAATGATTTTACAAGAAGGTAACTCGAGCTGAATGGTTTTTAAAAGGGACAACAATTATCGTAAATACTCACACAATGACAACAGCTGGGATCGTGTATTGTGTGTGTTGGCAACGCAGACAGGCCTTTATCAGGCCTGATTAATGTATTGGCGAGACAGATGAATGGAGAGACGTTCCAGCCTCATGAAATTCCACTCTGCCTTTTTTTGTTGTTGTTCTTTTCTTTTCATGTTGCTTTGGTTACTTCCAAGGAAAATATTTAATCAGTGAGGCATGACGGCTCATCTATGAGTAGATTATTTACTATAATTACTTAAAACAGTACATTCTTTACTCAAACAAGCAGCTGCTATTATTTTGTTCCAGTCTATGCAATTTTGCTTGATTAATGATTTTTCCAAAAAATCATTACTTTTATCAAAAAAAATGACTGGCTGGCTGGATCAGTGGAAAAACTGTGACAGAAATAAGAACATTCCTGCTCAAACTCCCATTTGTGTTTTGTAGGGAACAATGTGCTGGTACCAAGTTTAAATCTCCTAAACACCCGTGGTGATTTGACTTATATATCTGATTAGATCTGTCCTCAGGACTGTGTGTGGGCATGTACAGAACACATTGATTGACATCTCCCTCTCTCTGTTACGGTGGCACACTTTACACCTTTATAATACTATTAAGTTGAGATACACAGCATTGCCATAGTGCATCCACATGGAAAAAAACATTGATAACACAGCAAAAATGGTAAAGAGCTATTGTTCTGTTGACCACTTTGGAGCAGTGGTGGAATGTAACTAAGTTCATATACTCAAGTATTGTAATTAAGTACAGTTTTCAGGTTTTCTTTACTTTAGTATTTTAATTTTGTGCTACATTATTCTTCTACTACACTACACTTCAGAGGGAAGTATTGTACTTTTTACTTCACTACATTTATCTGAAAAGTATAGTTACAAACAATATATATGATCAACTTATAAAATATTGTTCATCATGAGAGGTTAAACGAACCAAGAGTGTATAAAGTAGTTGTAATTAGCTCCACCTCAACCAGCTGTTCCAATACGTATGATGATATATCACTCTCAAAGGGGCAGCTCTGCCTGTACCTTTACTTTTCAGTACATTTTGCCGTTAATACTTTTGTACTTTTGAATGCAGGACTATACTTGTATTTAGTATTTTTGCAGCGTGGTATTGCTACTTTTACTTAAAGCTGCAGTAGGTAGAAAGGGATCAAATGTGATTAAAAAAAAGTTATTTTAATAAACGGTCACTATACCCTGACAGTATTGCATGAGACAGGTAATCTGAAAAAAATCATGTGCCTCTGTGTCCTCCGGTGTCCTCTGGTGCTCCTAATGGCATCTGTAAGATTTCACAGACCGGAGGAAAACAACCAATCAGAGCTGATCTGAGTCTGTCATTTCTGAGGAGCTGTCAATCACTCACAAACTCCGATCAAACGGTCAAACTAGGCAGCGCTGATCAAACATTAATCAATATTCTGTTACTGTAATGCCTATTTCTCTCCTCAAATTTGTTCAGAAACATCTTGTAGTGCACGGTTTAACTGTAAAATGAGAAAATGTTTGACCTGGCAGCCATGTTGACATCAGTTGAGGAAATACCAAGCACCGCCCACCAGCCGGACGACAGCCAATAGGAACGCTCTCTCTCTCTGAAATGACCTGTGATTGGCTAAAGTCTCCCGTCACGGGCTAGATTTTCTAAAGCCTGAGAACAGAGCCATGAGGAGGTGCAGAAGTCTAGTTTTCTCTGAGAACACTTGAATTATAATATGCTGAAAGGTTATTATGGATTTTTTTCCAAATGATACCAAAAATATACTGCCTACTGCAGCTTTAAGTATAAGATGACTACTTCTTCTCAGGGCTGCAACTAACGATCATTTTCATGGTTGATTGATCTGTTGATTATTTTCTTGATTAACTGATTAGTTAATAGTGAAAAATATCGATCAGTGTTTCCCAAACCCCAAAATGACATCCTCAAATGTCTGGTTTTGTCCACAACTCAAAGATATTCAGTTTACTGTCACAGAGGAGTAAAGACTTACGATTAATCAATTAATTTAATAGTTGAAAACTAATCAAAAAATTGTTGCAGCTTTACTTCTTCCACCACTGCTATGGAGCAATGCTTTGATGTGTGGGTCCCCATTTTGTTTGTATCGGCCACACGCACAAAGACGCAAACGCGAGCCCACAAGCATGCATGTGACACAATACACATTCCTGCCAATGGTTTCACTCTGTTCCTCTGATCGATGGGCGTTGGTGGTGATGTGGCAAGAAAAGCAGCAATGCACCAGCAAAGGCATGTAGGGAAGAAGAGGACTGCAAGCTTGCAAATATGTAAACAATGCAGGAAGGAAATTCTAATATAATCAGCCATAATAACTATAAAAATACTTCTGTTGGTGTACACTGCCTTTAAGAATTCAAAGTTGAGAAGTCACATATAAAACACAGAGTCTGCCCACGATGCACTATTATTATTACAGTAACAACCTGCCACTAAATTTCACCGTCTATTCTCACCTCTGGAAATAGAACGATACTTTTCATCACTTCTGATGCCATATCTGTGATCAGTGTTACATGTGTTTCATGTCCTACTACTGTACCATAAACATTAAAACGCATTACAGGAACACATCATGAAACTTCAGGCTGTTCTCCTAAACTTAACCAAGTATTTCAGGCATAGTTATTTTAACCCAAATCACGATCTTTTCCTAAACCTAACTAAGTAGTTTTGTTGCCTAAACCAAACGCAGTTAAAGCTGTGAAGACAGAAGTTTATTTTGAAAAGACTGTATGCATGTAACGAGCGGAAATTGACATGTATTGCTGGACATTTGTAGGAAAAAGTATGAAAAATGAGGAATAACTTTTCGTAAGATATACGAACTGTTATATGAGGATACGTTGACATGTGGTTAGTTGTCAACAAATAAAAAAGAAATAAGAAAAAAAGGGCTCTAAAAAGTTCCTTAAATTTTAGGCAGAAGGAAGAGAACAATTAAATAAAAATAATTAATAATAAATAATAAAATAAAAGTTAAAACTAAAACACCCATGCAGAAAATCCTAAATTGTATGGATTTGTGATTTTTGCTATATGAGTCAAATGAGCTTGACTTGACTATCTTCATGAAGGTTAAAATGTTCAGTTATTTTATTGAAGCTGTTCTAGGTTTATTCAACTTAATGGTAATTTTGGAGGCTTTAGTTTGTGGTGCTTTTTAATTGCATTGTGTTGTAATTCAAGTCAAGTCAACTATATTTGTATAGCCCAATATCACAAATTTGCCTCACGGGGCTTTACAATCTGTACAGGATATGTCACCCTCAGTCCTTTACAGTACGACCCTCTCATCAGATGAGGACAAACTGAACCAAAATAACTTTTAACAGGAGAAAAAAATGAAAGAAACCTCAGGAAGAGCAACAGAGGAGGGATCGCTCTCCTAGGACGGACAGACATGCAATAGATGTCATGTGTACAGACAACATAATGCAAATACAACATAGACAATCCATATGACAAAATAAAAATGATACACATAATGTGAAACATATAATGAAAAAGTGAAAGTATTGTATTCTAAAATAAATTCAACATTCTAAAAGTATTTTAATGATATGCGTTTCTAATATTTACCGTGGTCTACCTTAACTGATATAAACTCCGTAAACTCTCTGAATAATAACACACTTCAACAGCCAACTCCAGCCTCAAGCCTTCAAAAGAAACCTAATGTTCTCCAAAACTGCTTCAACAAAAGCTATAAATTATAACCTTCATAAAGGTAGGATTTATGGCAGGACTGTTGAATTAGTTTTAGCTTTGTGTATAGGGGTCATAACCATAATCGTAAACTGTAAGTACTATCGTCTTGACTCCTCCAAAGTCTAAAGACATGCAGGTCAGGTAAACTGGAAGCTATAAATTCTCTTCAGGGGTGACTGAAAATTAATATAAATGTGTTTTTCTCTCTCTTAATTTTAGCTCTGTGAATAACTGGCAACCCGTCCGGAGTGTTCCCTTCCTATCGACGAGTCTATGCCGGGATGGGTTCCAGCCGGTTCTGACCCTGGACAGGTTTAAGCAGATGTAGAAGATGGATGGATGTCTTGGCTGCAGGTAGGAGTGGTTTTCTGATCGGCTAAATGAGCCCTTTGTCAGCAGGGTCAGCTGTGACTTTGACCTCTGGTCGTCAGCAAAATTTGGCTTCTGTTATGCAGAGCAGGTTGTTTCAGTCTAGAAGAGTCGTCCGTCACATAAAATGTGGACTGTGGGGCGTGAGTTGCCTGATGCAATAAAACATTTAGATGCCAGTGTGATAACCACAGCGGAAACCCTGAACACTGGCCTGTTGCATTTTATATACACAGTTGGAAAAAGATCTGATAAACTCTGAGACATTTTAGTCTGGAGCTGTTTTTGCCAGCGTATGACCATCAAAGCTGTGTGATATCATCATGTATCATGAGCTAGTGGATTCCACATACACACTCACTGCAGAGAAGCTGCACACTTGTTGAAATAACCACATTTTTGACTATCTTTTTAGTTTTATTTGTGACTTTGTACTGGTCAAACTCTACATTCTTCAGAAAACAAACAAACATTTTCAAACATGTGCAAATTACATACCAATGAAAGGCACTTCACAGAAGTTTGGTCGAGTCAAGAGATTGCAGGACTATCTATCCCACCAGAACGCTTACAGTATGTTCCGTATGTGGGCCCCTATTTAGCCCATGCACACACATCCCCCGCCAAGCCAGGACAGATGACGTATAAAGAGCGACAAAGTCGGCGTTGGAGGTCTGGGTGGAAGGATGGGTAAAAAAAAACAACAACAGAATTTTACCCAGGAGACAACTGTTCGTGTCCCGTGTGAAACCAGAAGTCAACGTTGACTTATTTGTCACATAACTTCCGTACTTAAGTTTAACGCCACTTCCGTAGTTATTTTAACCCAAACCATGATCTTTTCCTAAACCTAAAAAAGGAGTTTTGTTGCCTAAACACCGCAGTGATCGCTCATTTTGCTTATGAAAAATAACAAAATAACTTCTCATAAGATATCATATGAACCATTGTATGAGGATACTTTGCTATAAGGCCTTAAGATGCCGGTGCCACTTTATATCAGGGGCCTTTAGGGCCCCAGATATTCTGGGGTAGTTTCCCACTTTCCCCGGCTGGTAATCCAGTTCTGGATCTGTGTTGTACAAATTTGCCTCTGACCATTAAGAGCTCATTCTACAAGAAAACCTGAATCACTGTGGTTCACTATTGTGTATAGGCCACTGTGTAGTAGAATGGAGCATTGTAAACAACATTAGTCAATGAGCAGTCCATCCACCAGAGTATAATACTATAGCTGTGTCAACACCTCCTAGAGCGGTGACTTGTTATTACTTTTATTATCAGCAAATCCATCCGTTCAAATTAAATGATTAAATCAACTATCATTTAGTCCACATAAGACATAAATATTGACAAACGCACATCTAATATATTGTATATAGCTCCCATAACCTAAAGTGATATCTTCAAACTGTTTATTTTGTGTGACCAATAAGACAAGAGTGTATGGATGAAGCATTAAGTTGTTAAATTTGACTCATTTACTCTCTATGCTCTATACTTCGTAACATTACTACTCCACTGCTCGTTTAGCCGTTACTGCAAAAGCTCAGTGAATCCGCGACTTGCCGCAAGTCGGTCGGAAGTTAGCCCGCTACAACGGTTGCAATGGCAATGGTACTCGTAAAAGTGTCCGCCACTGTAACCGTCCTGCTACGCTGATTTGAATGCCATTGTCCGTGCTACTCTTATTCTATGTCTACGAAATGATCACACTGGAGAAGCTACAAGCAGCAAATGTTTGGTGTCTGAGTGACTCCAACTGTTGATTGATTAGCAAGACTGTCAACTCGCCTCCCTTCTACTATTATTACATGACCTCGTCTGACATTATGTACCGCACGCTCACTTTCTTTCCACCTCTCCTCTGTGTCCTCTGACAGGCATGGAATACCTTTTGAGAAATAACCATAAATAACTCTCACTTTGTCACATGGCCTGGCCATATGGTCTAAATCTGCACTACAAAGAAGACTTTACGACGCACGTGACAATAGGAAGCTATGAGGAGTCGAAACCATTCAGCTTCGTTCTGTGGCTCAGGATGATACGGGCTGTTTTCACAGTCGGCTCAGCGGCTACAGGCCTAAGAATATGCCTGACCCACACACTTTGCTTCGAAAATGTTTTGGATTGCGCCTCTTGCCATAAGCCACATTATATAAGTGCTAAGTGTGAGGTATCAAGAGGAGCTGGCACCCTGCCAGGATGGTGTGTGTGTTTGGTTGTGGGTGCAGGTGTTGAAAATATCTTGTATGAATAGTTCCTCTGAGGATATAAACACACAGTAATAAATTATGATATGCTGATGCAGAGATAATGTGCTGAGAAGCACTGATGGAGGGAGCGACGGCGTGGATATAGCTACGGTATGACTGTGATAAAAGTTGCAATATATGTAAACACACTATATTGTATCTTTTGATGCATTTCATCAAAACACTGCAAAGTACTGTGAAGTTACATTTTGGCTTTTTAACTTTTCTGAGAGCAACAATTATAATGTTATCCCAACTTTTTCCCAAAATATGACAGTTTCTAGAGCCCAGGACGCTCATGACCCCAACAGTTGAGAGAGATTCCTTGGACTAAAAAGAAATGCTGACATATTTCAAAATTATATTTCTTGTTCTTGTATTAGTTTAAATTATTGAATATATTCTGCATCTTTTGTGATATCATCTGTAAATCAGGTGACCCCATGTGGAACAAACTTTACTCTACTTAAATGTTAACTTTAGTATTTTTCAA
>CAKALG010025842.1:0-13063 GCA_916700815.1 Helicolenus hilgendorfi | reverse complement strand
GTTGCCATGGCAACTGCAGAGCGAGGAGGGGAAGAGGGGGGGTGGTTGGAGGGGGCTAAAAATCCAGGACAGAAAGCGTTAACGTGGTGGCAAGGCCAACACACACACACACACACAACGGCGATGGTTCTTCCAATGCAGCAGCGAAGGACAGCAGATAACTTGGCATTGAGATTTCATTGCTGTTTTACAACTGACACACACACACACACGCAGTAGAGGGCTGTGTCCTTGCAGCAGGAAGCTGCTTCTTTACCAAAGCAGTCACGTAGCGTAGGGTGTCATACATCACGTCTATAAGCTCAGCGCTTTTATAAGGCTCATCTCGCCATTGGCTGTGCGAACACTTAGCCTCCCATAACTTCCTGGCCCCGAGCCGAGCAGCAAAAGAAACACATTTAGATATAGCGAAGACGCCACAGCCTGAGAGAGACAGACAGGTGACGGGATAGAGACGAATCGAGTGGGTGAAGAGACAATAGACGACAGAGAGAAGGTAGAGAGATGACGAGGAAGAGGAAGATTCAGAGAGGTGGGCAGAAAACAAGAAAGAGAAAGAAGGAGTGAGAAGCGTATCAGACGAAAACCAACAACCCGAAAGACATAAACAGAAAGAGGTAGAGAGGAAAATATGTAGGCAGAATTAGACAGACAGACAAGAAAGAGACAAATACAGTATATACAGAGAGAGACAGACACAAGCAGAGACGGAGAAAAATAGAGAGGTAAAAAAGAGAGAAGTGTAGGCTGAGAAGCAGAGGAGACCAGTCAGAACAAAACAGACACAAACAGCAGACAGAAACCAAAACAGAGAGAGATAGAGAGAAAGGAGAGAGAGACAACACGGACACAACAACAAAGCCTCGTATGTGGGTGTCTGTGTATACTGTACATCGTTCCAGGTGGAGGTGGAGAAAGCGTCACTGCTGAGCAAGTGGAAAACACAAACAGGAGGCTGAAAACAAGCTCATCTTGAGTGAACTAAGGTCATTACCTGCTGTACTGTGCGGCATTTGTGTAATTAGAAATGAAGATGGATCCGTTTTTATCAGCTTTGTTTTTGGTATAAAGGTGAGATGTTACTAGGGCTAGTAAAAAAAAACAGATATTCGAATATGAAAATTATATTCGATAGTGGAAAAACCGCGGCTGCCTGCCTCAGGCGCACTGAATAAACCGCATGACGGGAGAGTCACACAACGTCACTTTGAATCATTGAAAATGAAATGTGACGTTAGGTCGAGGTGAACGAGGAATAATTCAACAACAATCGTAATGATGGCAGAGAAGTCGGCCGCAGAGAGATGGTAGTGTCATGACAGCAAGAGTTACTGTACGTCATGTAAACAAACCACGTTCTTATCAGTCTGGAGACGTAACCACTTAAAAGATGGGTGAGTAGTACTTGCTATCTTCTGACGTGTGAACTTTTTAAACAGAAAAACACACCTTTTATATTGTGATATTTACTAAAAATTACTTTCAGGGAATCTCCCTCCAGACAGCTGCCAGCTTACTTAAGTGTTGGACGAATATATCCCTAAGAGGCGAATTGCTGAGGACATTAGCTATGGGATGGGTTCTGCAACCTGCGGCTCTTTAGCCCCTCTCCAGTGGCTCCCTGTGGATTTATAAAATTGGAAATGAATAACTGTTTTTTGTTGACATTTTCATTTTTATTTATCACTGCTTTAGGTCTAATGTACAACAGTATGACGGGGAATTAAGGCCACATTGAGAAAAAAAAAAATCTGAGATTTCAAGAATAAAGTTAGAAGTTTACAAGAAAATAAAGTCATAATATTATAAAGTAGTATTTCTACGTGTTATTTTCTTTTTTTCTCGTAAAGTTGTGACTTTATTTTTGTATTATTACGACTTTTTTTCTCGTAACATTCTGACTTTATTCTGGAAATCTCAGATTTTTTTTCCCTCAGTGTGGCCCTAATACTCTCTTTGGCCCTCACTGCATTAGACATATATACTATATACTTAGACTATAAACTGTGTTACCTTCATCACAATGATCAAATGTTTTAAGGCGCCAGACAGATTTTTCTTTTTTTCTTTGCCTAAAATGGCTCTTTTGACAGTAAAGGTTGCTGACCTCTCATTCTTTCATTCTTTCATTCATTCACTCAGAAACATGCCAATGTGACCCTCCAGAGGCTGTTAATGGCTGCCAGAGTCTACAGACATCCCGCTGGACCAGAACAGATCTGAAACACCGTGTCCCTGTTTAATATCCTCTACAAAACC
Source organism: Helicolenus hilgendorfi (assembly GCA_916700815.1). NCBI lineage: Eukaryota > Metazoa > Chordata > Actinopteri > Perciformes > Sebastidae > Helicolenus > Helicolenus hilgendorfi. The sequence continues at coordinate 10,804 of CAKALG010025842.1, read as the reverse complement.
GATGATTTCTATGATCTTTGTCAGCTAAAAATCTGTACAACTATTGTAAACAAAAGCACCACAATCAGTATTTTAAACTAGTGATCGTAAAAACTGTCACTGAGGTTCAGCAGTATGCCGAGTTTCATGCTGACCATCCCCCTCCTCCTCTGGTTAAAGGTGCAATAATCAATTTCCTCCACTTATTGGCTCTAATTTGCACACAAGCAGCATCAATTTGCTCCCTAAACCAAAGGGCACACTTCCACCTCGTCTATGCACAGTAGCTCCTGTATGTTTACCCCTCTACAGTTCACTTTTTTAACACATCAGTGGGGGGGATATATTAGACAGCAAGTAAACATTTTGAACTTTGAACTTTGTGTTGGAAGCAGTAAAAATGGGCCAGTCTAAGGATGTGAGCAACTTTGACAAGGGCCAAATTGTGCTGGCTAGACGACCGGGTCAGAGCATCTCCAGACTGCAGCTTTTGTGGGATGTTCCCGGTCTGCAGTGGTCAGGACCTACCAAAAGTGGTCCAAAGAAGGAGAACCGGTCAACCAGCGACAGGATCAGACCCAAGGCTCATTGATGCACGTTGGGAGCGAAGGCTGGCCTGTGTTGTCCGATCCAATAGAAGAGCTACTGGAGCTCAAACTGCTGAAGACGTTAATGCTGGTTCCAATAGAAAGGTGTCAGAAAACACACAGTGAGGAGCAGTTTGTTGCGCACAGGGCTGCGCAGTGCGTAGACCTGCTAACGTAGCACATAGACACACTGTTTGTTGGCCACTCGCTAAAGTTATGCCGGGCAGAAACACAGCTGACAACCTGCTAAACTAAACTAAATGTGCGGTGGAGACTTTTACTGCGACACTACACGCAGCATCGTAGCTGCTAAGTTAACGCTCCCGGGCGGTGAACTGGGGACTCCCATCAACAAATATCTGTTGTGCTCCTGCAGCTGGTACGAGGCATACATCTTGTCAGTTAAAAGGTAATAATCGGTTAACGAGGGTCAGTTATCGGTTAAGAAAATGAGCATCCCTATATTGCACAAAGTCTTTCAGATTCAGGTGCCTTTTATTTTTTGTGCATATGTGTGCCACAGTAACCATAAAGGTTTTACGACCACAACTCCAACAAGCTGTCATTTTCCTCATCGCAGGCATACCAGTCACTGAAACGAACCCGGCCCTAACTTAAGGTGGGTATAACGGAGGAGCTGTGATGATTACCAGGATGACATAAACACAGTAGTGATTCAGTTTGACAACTGTTTGTGCACGTGTGTGATCACGTTGGGACAAATATGAACCATCAGGAATGTCCTACGTCGTCTACAGTAAAAGTATTTTCATGTTCATGTTACAGACGTTGTCCACTCCTGCAGTAATGCATGTTTAATATAGGACATTAAATGCATCTTTTAATCTACATTTCAATGATTTTCTTCAAACTATATTGGTATGACACTATTTTGAAGCGCTGTTGCAGTACATGTGACTGTAGACGGAGCACAGGTTGAGACAGGCGTCTCTCAGCCTATAACCTTTTACTGTGAATGACTGCAGAATGTGTCTCCCATCCTTCAACATCTCGTTATGTGTGTGGACATGCCCAGGCTGCTTCTTACACCCTAAAACAAGTGTTAGTGCATGGACAGATGTGAACACACACACACACACACACACACACACACACACACACACACACACACACACACACACACACACACACACACACACACACACACACACACACGCAGCCCGTTTTCAGTGTCAGCCTTTCCACTCTCACGCCTCTCAACGGCATCTGTAGCCTCAGTGTTACAATTTTCAACAGCCCGGCACGTTTTACCGCATCCAGGTTGCTTTATCTGAAAATTAGCAGCATACAAAAGAAGCACTAATGCTACTCAGTGGAGGACAATGTCCGAGCTCCATCATTCACACCTGAAAAGCAGCTCAGTCATCTGCAGAAGCTCACCATGACTGCAGTGGAAATGCTGCGTTGTGCTGCCGAGGGATGTGGAGAATATTGAAAAAAGAGATGTAAAATGATTTCATTTGACCAAATCCACCGGGAAGAGATGGAGACGGAGACGCCACTGAGGACTGGATTCAACACTAATAGTAAAGCAATTTTTTTCCTACCAGTGAATTCCTCATCATAACACACTGTGAAATCGGGTCTGAGCAGCTCTGTTGCTGTAAATTGTTGACTTGACAGGGCAGGGCACTGAAAATATCAACAGAATAGAAGTAAACAACTTCTAGATTTACCTTCAAAACAAACATTCATTTAGATATAAGTACAGCTCTGCATCCACAATTACAAGAATCCACTGTCGTCATGAGAATTAAGTTAAAGTTTCAGACTTATGGTACGTGTCCAGGGGCATTTTTGGACGCAAGGGGTCGCGTTGCTTCCCAGCATTGGACGCTTGATGGGCTGTCACTAGACACAAGGCACCTGATTGGATGAAGCTTTCAAACTGGAACCAACATGGAGGCTCGTTTACAAACTTTTTTCTCGTATATTACAAAAATGGTTCACCGAAATGTGTTTCTGGAAACCTTTGAGGCGAGAAATAAGCCACGCAGTTGCTGAATCTGTCTTGATTTTAGATCGGCAACAGTTATTTAAACGTTTTTTCGAGAGTTTCCAGAGGCGGCGAGTCGCGCTGGACGCCCATGATTTGATTAAAATGCAGAGACCCTCAACTTTATGCAAACGAGGAGCGGCTGACACGACGCTGCCAGGATGCATTGCACGGCTCCTTACATAGACAATGAACGGGAAGCGTGGAAGTGACGGATCCCGTGTCCACGTACCATTAGACACCTTCTGTTGAACTCAGCAAAGTTCTGGATGTTAATCTCTGTAATTTAGACGCAGTGTCACCATTACATAGTTTGTCCATCAGAGAGCACTGACAAGTTAATTTTTACGCAGTAAAATGACCCACTTTGGATATATCTTGGTCACAATTCTATAAAAAAAATAAAATCTAAAGGATACATATCAAGATTGTTGGTTTATGCATTGTGTCTATGTTAAGGAAAATTGGCTGATATATTGTAATCAGATTGTTAAACTCCCAACTATTGATATCTGTATTGAACTAACCAACATACAGTACATAGGGCGTGACTGTATATCCAGGAAGATATTGTTTGTTATGGTTAAAGAGGATCTATTATGCTTTAATCCCTTTCCTTTAGTGTGTTAAATAGTTATTTGTGCATGTAAAAGGTCTGCAAAGTTACAAAGTCCACACTAAAGCGAGTTACTCCCCCCCACAGAAACACTGCTCCTGAACTTCCTGAAACACCTTTCTGAAAGTCCCGCCTTTCATTCCGTAACGTTGTGATGTCACCAAGTAACACATTTGCATAACATGCTAGTTTGGCACGCCCCTCAAACAAAGCTAGTTAGAGCGGAGCTGGAGCGAAACATTAAAGCATGTAAACATGTTCTAGTAGAAAACCCAAAATACAACCTGAAAATATTCATAATAGGTCCTCTTTAATGTCAACAAATCCCAAGAAAAGACCAAAAACACAACAATGTGTTAGTTCTTCTCCTTCCCTGGCTCTCACCCCCCAAGGCCTTTTCGTAAAAAAGAAATCCATAAATATTTAAAAATGGGTCATGAATATACTGTACTCTTTCATTTTCATTTTAAAATATCAAACATACAACAGGAGTAAATGCTGTTTTTGTTGGGGAATATTTCCAGCCATGATTTTGTTTTTTCCTCCAGTGAGTATTTACAGCAGCAGGATGGTGGATGTGGACTCAAAATAAACTAAAGTGTCCATGTTCATTGAAATGGACAAAACATGTCACCTGATACAACCGTGTGGCTCACTGACTTCAACAACTATGACAAAGAAGAATGAGCTAATTCAGAGCAGCTAAAGTTACGGACATGAAAGGTATAAATCAACATATCTCATATGCAGTTCTCATGTTAAATCCCATCACTATGAAACTCGGTCCTTAAATGCATTACTAAGTTTGAGTCTCCTGTCAACACACGGTCCATCCATACACGTTTTTGTTGTTGTGTTTTGGCTTGTTTTTTGCAGCTTGTTTGGCGACTCCTCCATCCATCCATCCATTCATCCTTCCATCCATCCATCCACAACAAAATCAGCAACTGAACCAGTTAAAAGAATTCCACAATTGCTCGTTTATTCCTGTTCGCCTGTGAGGAATCTGGGTCTCGCTGTGTTTGTCCCATTTAATGACGCATTTCTACCAAGCATGAAAAAAAAGAAAAGCATATTTTTTCATGAAAATATCGTGTGATAACGAGTTACTATGCTTTGAAATTGTGTCAAGTCTTGTTCTTCCTGCCATAGCGAGGCTAAAATACATGCAGTTGTGCAATAAATAATCACAAAAATACATTATTTCCATAAGCATATTCTTAAGACTAAAATGCATCTTGTACATATTGTCTCATTGCATATTTTCTTAACAATTTAATGATTTTTTTTCTTCTATTTTTTTGGTCCCTGAATCGTTTAGTTATAGTTTAGTTTAGTCTATATACTCCCCCTTAACTAATAATTATATCCGCATGCCTTCTGAGACTTGACATCAGCGATGTGTCCTACTGTTAATGACAAAGGAAAACCACAGAGCGTTGCCGACACATCTCCGACCGCCGAGAAGCCGTACAGTTGACATTTGACCGCTCCGGAGTTCAAACTTGATGACTCATCCTTAAACATGTCTCGTTATCACCAGGGTAACAGGTATTCCTTAGCAACAAGAGCATCATCCTCCACTCTCAATGTTAAGGCGTGGGTTTTCAGACTGCGGGTGTCCTTCAGCTCTGCTTACCCATTCCAACGGTCTCTACCTCTGATTGATTCATCGTTAATCTTTCATTCTCTCTCCCTCTCTCCGTCTCTCCATCTCGGGGCCCCCGGTCGGACAGCTGACTCATTCTCTCCTCTCCTCCGGAGTGAGAGTGTCTGTGTGGAGAGAGCTGAGATCTCACCGCTATTTTCAGGATGCAGCCTGGCGTCACTGCCCCCACATAACCTCTCGCTGCACATTACGGCTCAGCAGGATCCTGTTTCATACCACCAGCCATCAATTCAGTACATTATCACAAGGTGCAGTGCTAGATTCCCATACAGTAAGCACTATGAATGTGGAAAAAAAAAACTGCTGCCATAATCTTTTAACATTTATTTTGGCTTCAGAGGGATTTTTCACCATCTAACACGGTGAATCCACAAGATGAGACGGGACCAGACAACATCAGCCTGATTTAGCACTGCACTCCTGAAACACGGTCCGACTCACAAATACTAAATCAACGAAGCAAAACCAGAGATATCGGCTGTATTCGAAACCGCATACTATACTAGTAGTACTGATTTGGCCAAAATGTAGTATGTAGTATGCGAGCAAAAGCAAAATGTACAGTATGTCAAAAGTACATCTTTTTGTTCACCTAGTAAGTTGCTGAGAAGTTTTCCTTCCCTCTGGTGAGTTTCATCACTCTTTCTGTAAATCTTATGAGTGACTAAAATGTTTGGTACAGTATGTGTACTCCTGTGTGAACGTTCTGTCAAAGAAGGAACGTCCCAGACAAAAGACCAGTAACCCCTGACCTCACAAAACATGAAGAGACTAACCTGACCTGAGGCCTCTGGTAAGTAACATCTGTGTTACTGTCACCTAAAGAGAGGTGTTTTGACCCTTTGACCTCTGCAGTGCTTTCATAACCATCCAGCCCATCAAGCTTGGCGAGAAGCTCTCAGCGATGCAGGTACACCACAAAATGAGCAGTCATGTTGTTCTGGAATATTGTGTGTTTTGAATGCGTCGTGTCCTCTGATGACTCCTCTATCACCAGATGCATCAACGTCTTACAGGAAGATGAAGATTAACTCACAACTGTAGCAACACTACGGAGCTAGAGGTCGATTTTCTCAATGATTATCTGATCTACTAGGTATTACCATCAAGGGGGAGGCAGTAGAGATGGTTGAATCTCACTGGTTCCTCAGAGCACAAATCAATAGAAAAGCATTATCATTTATTACATAAGCTAATAACACAGCTTACTTATTCATTACACAGCACTTTGGCAGCACAAAACTTGATTTATTTTTCATCTTTTCTTTTAATTTACATGTCCTAGTTATTCTTCATGTTGAGATTTGGATCGCCTGTCTGCATCTACCTCTCGTTCCCAGAGCTGCTGCTGTAAAAATTGAATTTCCTTCACGGGGATCAATAAAGTAGCTTCATAACCGAGGCGCTCCAGCTAGCTCTGACCAAAATACACAAATATACACAATGCAGCTAAATGAATCTATGCATTTTACAGCAATAAATGTGTGTTTCATCAATAGCCGTGCACCCTGCAGAGCTGTCCCCCTCACACACACTGTACTGTATGTCACTCTGGATGAAAGCATTCGCTAAATGGCTAAAAGAAATCTGGATTGTAAACCATAATTTAGTTACAACAATCTTAATGGGGTTGCAGTGTTTTGAGCAGCTCTCCGTGATTAAGCTAAATACTGTATCGTCCAGTTAATAGACACAGAAAAGCATACGGCTTTGTGCTGCAGGGTTCAGGCCACACCGATCTATAGAGGCTGAATCGTTGAAATTCCCCCACGGGCAGCCGACGGATACAAGACCACACGCTACGCCGCATTGACTGAACTCTACAGTAGATGTATAATGCATGGCGTACACGTATACACAGGGGCACAAATGCAAACACGCTCAAAGAGATGACAGGCAACAAAAGGTTAACAAGCTAAATCTATGCAATCCCCCTATAGCACGCACAAATATAGAGATGCACCAAAAATAAACCTGCAGCAGGCATGGAGAAACCTCTTGTGATAAAACCAGTTGACTTGGATTAAAATTTGCAATGGAAAACAGGAGAGTTGCTCTACATGGCTGCCGGGGTGGCGTATGTGTGCATACACAAAACACACACAGACACAGCAGCGCCTTGAGGCAGTGGAAGTCAAGTGACTTAAAATGACTGCAGACCGAGTGGGACAAGAACATTTCTATCTCCTAAACACAAAGACCAACATCCCCGAAACACACACACACACACACACACACACCAAGAAAATCATGTGTGTTTTCTGTGCTCTGTTGAGTAAAAAAGCCATTAGTGTGGGCTTCTATGGGTTCTTCTGCTCACTATAGAAACATCTAACAACACGTCTTACAGACTCAGAGCCGACGGGTATATCTGCTGTATCTTCCATTGTGTGGTGCATTTCACCCTCTGCACTCTTTTCAATATAGTGCACTCATTCACTGCGTTCTGTATTTATACATTCCAATGACGTTAGCCGCCGGCCACAAAGCCTGGTATTATGGAGGTTACATCCGCCCACGCTCACTTACAGCAGGCGAGAGCGTCACAAGAAGCCGTGTGCGCATGTACTGTATGTTAAACGCTAATACTAACATGCTGCAGGCACACGTACTGTAAATACACAAACTGTCTTCTCTCCAGTATGTTCATCCATCACCTGTGGTGCTCATCATGGCCCCAGATAAGGACTCAGAACCCAACATATACTTTTGCTAGGCTGGAAAATAATTTTACTGAATTACTGCCATTAAATTAACTCACGCTGCGAGACTTTTTGTGAACCCTATATAATAAAAACTGAGAATAGCAACAACAACAAGTGAGATTTAAACATAAGTTCAAACTAGGTTGGCGATAGGTAACGTTATTAATTATTAGTCAGAGTGGCTGTATCCAAAACCGCCTACTACATGCTACTGACGAACGCAGTATGTACTGTATACTACATTCGTCAGTAGTATGTAGTATGCAACGTAAATCGATTTATTTTGTAGTACACTAGGTTTCTCGGGTTTCCGGTTGTGGAAAGCAGAAGTAAACAGCACGGACAATAGCAAACCTCCGCTACTTTACATTACAAAAATGACCGAAAGTGACCGTTCCAGCGTTTGCATTGTGGGATACAGCAGGCGAGGTAGACTGGTCCGATGAATATTGGAGATTTTTACTGAATCAGTACGACATCCGGGTATTTTTTGGCATACTGGAGATTTTACTTTTGTTCGAATACTACATGCTACAATATGGCCAAATCAGTACGTACTACGAGTATAGTATGAGGTTGTACTAGTAATATAGTATGAGGTTGTACTACTAGTATAGTATGAGGTTGTACTACCAGTATAGTATGAAGTTGTACTACTAGTATAGTATGAGGTCGTACTACTGGTATAGTAGGAGGTTGTACTACTGGTATAGTATGCGGTCGTACTACTGGTATAGTAGGAGGTTGTACTACTGGTATAGTATGAGGTTGTACTGCTAGTATAGTGTGAGGTTGTACTACTAGTATAGTATGAGGTTGTACTACTAGTATAGTATGAGGTTGTACTACTAGTATAGTGTGAGGTTGTACTACTAGTATAGTATGAGGGTTAGAATACAGCTTTTTATACACATGCAAATTGATTTTGTGTGATATTTATATGAATTACAATACCTTACTTTTTGTGGATATAGCTACGGACGGTGTATGAGAACAGCCTGCACAATCATGCCTCACTATTCTTTGTCTTATATGAATGCTCTACTTGGATTGCGGCTAAAAAATAACAGCAACATGAATCCTGTGTATTAATAAACGACTTAACTTTATATTGACTGTGCTCCACAAATGGCCTGCAGTAATTAAAACCATGTAAATATCTTGTTGAGGTGGAATTTCTTTCTTTTTATATATATAGCTTAATCTGCCAAAGCCCACAGTCATTACAAGCGACACAGAGGAGTCATGTACTTGCTGGTTTGAGACTGTTTATTATTAGCTCTGCTGCTGCAGCCTGCTCACCACTCCCCGAGGGGCTTCATTGATAGCAAAGGCCCCGTCTCCAGCTAGGTAACAATAATCCGCCTGAAAAGTAACATAACGTTATTAGTTTTCTGAAGCAGGCTCTAAATCATCTCTATTAATCACTGCCAATCAACTTTAATGAGATATATATATATACAGTATGTATATAACTGTGCCTCAGAACTACAATAAGATGTAATATAGACCTGTCAATCCAAAGAGGAAAGGGAAAATGGAGAGCTTGTTTTCATGCGTTAGTGTGGACTGAAGCTTTTTCCATGTACGTATCCAAAACCACATTCATGTTGTCCAACTTTAATTTCCACAAAATGGGAACATTGCAGAGGTATCCACTGGATTCAATTCCTCTTATTTTTAAGCGTATTCTCTGCAAAATCCATATAGAAGGACAAAAAAATCAAGGTTGTTGAATTTAACTTGCTGTTTTCAGCTTCGTCCGTTGCAGGACTGAAAATAGAAAACGTGATTTAAACCGCGATGCCATAATGAGTGTGGTCTACCCCAAAAAGTACGGAAGTTAAATGTGTCAACAGCAACACAAAAAAAGGCAAAAAGCTTTCAATGCTTGAGAAACATTAACATGTTTGATGAGTGGTAGAACTGATTATCACTCCTTTTCAAACAATGTTTATCTCTTTCTGGAAAGAAACTCAGCAAATACACTCGATGCACAGCTTCCCTACTGGTGTCTTTTGTTGTTGTCTTTCAGTTATACAGATCAAGATTAAGACAAATACTTTCTTAAAAAATACTCAAAACACTTTAAGGGCTGCAGGGAACAATTATTTTCATTATCAATTAATCTGCGTTTTATTTTTATGAGCAATTGATCGGTCAAAATGTCAAAGAAATATTGAAAAAAATCATAGATGATGTCTTAAAATGTCTCGTTTTGTCCGACCAACGGTCCAAAACCCAATTATATTCTGTTTAATGTTTGGATTATATATAAGAAGTGTTTGTGGACTGTTTGTTTTGAAGCCTTGAGTTCGGCATTTTGGCCATCGCTGTCTTGGTTATTTGCAACCAGAAGTGACACGAGAGGGTGGAGCGAAGTACGTAAGACTTTTTTAGCGCAACCAAAATGTTACAATTAACTTTCATGAACTGAAAACACACTGTGAAAGGGTTAAAATTGTAGGACGAAAACACGGACAACGCCGTAGTAGCGACCTGTCAACCAAAGGAGTCGCCCCCTGCTGGCTGTTAGAAAGAATGCAAGTTTAAGGCACTTCAGCATCGGCTTCACTTCTCAGACCTCAGTTGCCCGCTGGTTTAATGTGTATATAAAAGAAGAGAAAAGGAGCAAGTCCTCACATTTGAGAAGCTGAAATTAGAAAGTGTTTTTTGCTATATAAATCACTGAAACAATCAATGACTCGACTAATCGTTACAGCTCTAAAACACACTGAGTAGTGTCTGCAGGTATTCCTGTACACCCCAACAACCTCCACCAATGAGGAAGGGTATAGCCTGAGAGGTGAAACTAAGAAAAGGTACAACCAAAACAAAACTAGCACAGCCCTGCAGTGCACATATAAAAATCATTATTTAGCCCATTAGTCCTGTCAGCCCGGTGACCCTTTCCCACCTTCTCTCGCTCATTCTTTCTCCTCTACAGGAGTCCTGCAGAGCAGTAAACAAGGGGATACCTCATTAAATACAACGTTAAAGACAAAACACACAACAAAGTCTGAAAAGCTTTACCAGAAAGCGAGAACTCACACCTTGAACCTTGCCTATTAGTCTATCCAGCACTCCTTCGACCATTTATTTACCCTCATTTTTCCCCCTCTACCTGTTCCGGAGGGCCCTGTGGCGCAGACGAAGCACACACAAAGCCAAACCCCATTTCTTCTTAGCGGTCAGACCCGAGTTTAACTCCATAGGGACGGTGAGAGGGAG
>CAKALG010025841.1:0-12744 GCA_916700815.1 Helicolenus hilgendorfi | reverse complement strand
CGCTCAGCTGCCTCAAAGTCCCCTGACTGATACTCCCGGTGCGCCAGCTCGGCCAACCCTTGGAAGGAAAGCATACGTTTTGTCGGTTCTGGAGCACCAACACATCCCAAGGAAGGGGGGGGGGAAACAACATGTTAGAGGTGATGGAAGAAATAATAGCAGACAAATGAAAAATAAAAAAATAAAAGAGATGAAGCCAATACTGTCAATGACAAATAATAGCTATCAATTTGAACTCAACAGAAAACAAGGCAATGGTGGGAAATAAAGGTAGCACTAAGATAAAGTGTTGCAATCACAATAAAATCATTGGGAATTTTACTTTGTGATTTCAATTTTTGGGCTCACGACACAATAGGATTAAAAATAATTTCTTTGTTAAATAAAGCCAATTACAGTTTTACTATTTTTTTTTGTTGTATAACTAAATGTAATGTTGTCTTAAAATCGAATTGCTCACATAACTGCAGAAGACTGCCAATAACATGTTTAAAATGACTGCATCTCCTTTTAAGACGAAAAACTATATTCCCACACACTATATTGTGTTTTATTTGTAAATATTTTAATATGAGAATGATTTCAAACAAGACCGCTTAGCTGATTAAATGTTGTTTTTTTAGTTGCAGTGTGCTATAGTTTTGGCACACAGTTTAAATATGTGACATGATTTCCCCCCCAAAGTAGCAAAAAAATAATAATACAAAAGTTGGCAACAACATCAATGCATGAGATGAAAACACAAAATCAAACAGGGAGGAGTGGGATGATATACTGGCAGAAATTCTGGCAACACTTACACAACATACAGCCTTAAAATAGCAGATATGTGGGGTGGTAAATATCAATTTACTTTGTATTTTGTATGCATTTTATCATTAGCCACCCCTCTCTTGTACATAACGTTTCTGCTTTAATTTCTAAACTTGTGTTATGATATTTATCAGTCGTTCTCACATTTTATCAAAAGACTCTATGCTAAAACTGATGAAGCAATTTCAGATGTACCTACAGCCAGTGTTACTTGAGGTCAAACTATTCAGGGTGTGGCTAAAACTACATGACACAGACACATCATGCATGGTTCAAGTGTACAGAAGGGTGGAAAAGGTTTAATTGGTGTGAGAACACCTGCAAACTGGTAATGCCAGAGAACATACACCAAAGATTGCAGTAGATCAGGTTCGTTCATCCATGACGTAATTATGCCAGTATGCAGGGTGGCTAGTTTCAATTACACAAGAGCACCCAGTCTTAAAGCAGCAATCAGTGAGGCAAAATGTTAACGTTAAAGACCACAATCAGATATAAGACCCACTGAACACCTTCAGGATAAACTCGAAAAGCGGTTTTAGCAGAACAAAAAGCATTAACCTTGAGCACCTGCGTCAAGTAGGTTTGTCTGCAGGGCTAGTTTAACCAGCAGAACGCTACAGGGCCACGTTGTGACGAGTAACGTTAACTAAACAGACATCAGAGCCAAAAAACTAGAGGACGCCATTTATCTCTGGTCAACAGCTGCAACATAGAGCGGCCTCTTGATGTCGTTCAGGCTAGCATACATGCTAGCTAACGTTAGCTACAATCTCACCTATTTTTAAGCAAAAAAAACTACTAAAACGATCCGTAACGTTACCTGAGAGAAGTTCACAGTTTAACGTCAATGCAACGTTACCCGAAATCCTTAAATTGACACCCTCTATTTTAATAAGATAGATTAATTACAACCTGATACCAGCTAACCGTTACCTAGCTGGTCTATGCTAACAGTCAGCCGTTAGTTATGCTACCAGTTAGCTATGCTAACAGTTATCTACCAGTTAACTGTTAGCTTCCAGTGAACCATTAGCTATGCTAACAAGTAGCTGCTATGCTACCAGTTAGTTGTACTAACTGCTAACTGGTAGCTAACTGGTAGCTATGCTAACAGTCAACTGCTATGCTACCAGTTAGCTGGTAGCTATGCTAACAGTTAGCTGGTAGCTTAGCCCGAGAGTGGAGATATAAAACAGGATAGATATGAACTGGGCCTACGTTGCTAACGCCATCATGTTCAGTTAATCCGGCTGCATTGGGGGATATCCTAGTAGCACATTTGCTATATTTATTTTAATAAACGTTAGCTACCTGCTCGCCTGCATCTATGTAACGTTAGCTGCCGTTGTAACTATAAGATACGGTTGCTACGTTACTGGCCATCCATCGTCAGCTAACTAAATACTATAAATCCACCAACCTGTGCTGTCAGCCACGTTTCCCACGGAGGTCGCCATCCTCTCAGCCTTCGAGTCCTGCACCGTGGTCGTCAACGTGTCTCCTGGTAGGTTTACAGGTTTCAGAGGAACAATGTGCGACGAGTAGTTCGTCTTCTGTGGGCTGCGACAAGCTAACACGTTGTTGCCTGGCTGAAGCTAAATAACTCCAGCTAACCTCATCTTTAACTATCCGTACCTCTTTACAACGCTCAATAAACACCCTGCAGATAGTTTAACTGAGTAATAATTAATAAACTAACCTCGCTACAATCCCTAACAGCTAAACATTAAACGTGCTGTGTCTTAATGGTTGTAGCTGGTGTTTCTTCACAACAAAGCTGCTGTGCAACATAAAATGGCGAAGTGGGCGGAACTTATTTTTGAGAGAGAAACTAGATCTGTACATCGCCATTACGATGGAAATATGTATGTAAAAATTGTAATAAATGTAATATTAGTAAAAAATAATAATTCATAGGATGTGGGCTTGACGTATTGTTTGGTTAACCGTGTGTTATTTAGTTGTCATGACGGAAAATAAACCGATTACAAATGATACTGCGCGGAGGGACACATTGGTGCATTGGTGAGACGGAGTGCAAGTGATATCAGGTTGTTATAGAAAAAGGAGGCATCATCAGAGCTTCAGAGAGTCATGGGGTGATTATCTCTAAATGCATCCATGATTACATCATGGCATGACATCTAAATATGTTTGACAGGCCAAAGTCTGCAGGCTAATAAGGCAACAGATCTAAGGAATAATGCAATATGAACATGTGATTCAAAAATGAATTGGTTAAATACTCTAAAATGCATGCTTGTATTGTAGACCTGCATGTAGTGTGCTGTACATTCAAGTTGGAAAATAGAATCAGAATCAGAATCAGAATTGTGTTTATTGCCAGGTGTAAGAGATTTACACTAGGAATTTGCTTTGGTTTTGTTGGTGCAAGTCAAACAGTATAACAGTATAATAACAAAAGAATAGATAAAGACGTTAGAATAAAATAGAATAATAAAAAATTGAAATTCTAAGGATATACAATATAGAAAATAAGCTATAAACAAAAATAAACATGATATAAACAGATATATATAGTGCAAATATTGCCGGAGTGCAAACAATCAGGTATCAGAGGGAGAGAGAGGGATACAGTAGGGGGTGGTATTTAGAGTGTATGAAAGCCAGTGAGCCAGTGTCGGCAGGGCAATAGTGTGTGTGTGTGTGTGTGTGTGTGTGTGTGTGTGTGTGTGTGTGTGTGTGTGTGTGTGTGTGTGTGTGTGTGTGTGTGTGTGTGTGTGTGAGGGAGAGAGTCACAGGGGGCAGAGGGGCTGTTGGAGAGCCCCACTGCCATGGGGAAAAAACTGTTTTTATGGCGTGAGGTTTTGGTCCTGATGGACCTTAACCTCCTCCCAGATGGCAGAGTCTGAAATAGATGGGGTCCACAATCTTCCCCGCCCTCCTTCAGGTCCTGGAGGTGTACAGCTCCTGGAGGGAGGGAAGGTTGCAGCCGATCGCCCTCTCTGCAGTACGGATGACCTGCTGCAGCCTGGCCTTGTCTTGTCTATATACAACTGTACACCTATATTATACAAACCATATTTTACCTACACAAGTAGGCCCAAACAAATGCAGAAATGTAGCTTTGTGACGGTATTTAAGTAATCTGGGAATTAGAAACAGCAGAAGCAACGTGATATCAGGTTGTTCTAGAAAAAGGCATCATCAGTGCTTCAAAGAATCATGGGATGATTATCTCTAAATGCATCCATGATTACAACACGGCATGACATCTAAATATGTTTGACATGTCAAAGTCTGCAGCTAATAAGGCAACAGATCTAAGGAATAATGCTTATGAATAAGTAATTAATTGGTTAAATACTCTAAAATGCATGCTTGTCTTGTAGACCTGCATGTAGTGTGCTGTACATTCAAGTTGGAAAATATACATGTACACCTATATATACCATATTTTACCATGCATTTTGACAAAAGTAGGCCCAAACAAATGCAGAAATGTAGCTTTGTGGCGGTATTTAAGTAATCTGGGAATTAGAAACAGCAGAAGCAACGCAAGACAGTACCAATAGTAAAAAAGGCAAACATCTTGTAGTGCATATTGTTTGTACAACCATGCATCTCTTTAAGAAGCAAATCATAATTAATTAACTCCATACCTATTGCATTCCAAAAAGGTATTTCAATTATTTAATTACATTGTGTTGTTTAGTGGGACATACTGATTGTCCAAGGACCGTATTTTCAATTGAATTGCTTCTACGATTTAATTAAAGAAAAGCAAAATTTCCTAACTGACCTACGTCCAGTTTGAGCCTAATGCAGGAGCCTACATTTGTGTAACAAATCTGTTATTGAAATGAGTGTATGGGACCTTCAGCTTAGCCAAAATGTAAATCCAGGATAGGCATTCAATTCAGCTGTGAAAAGCACCATATGTGGGCTTCTGTGCAAATGGTATGCAATATTCATTATCACCAACAGAGGGCAACCTCTGTAAACCGATTTCAAACAAAGATTTCTGGAACCCTGCAAAGTGGCTTTGAACATGATTTTGTCTTGGATTTAGTATTTCTGCAGCTCCCATGCACACATATGATATTTACCTGTCTGAAGTTGGCAATAGGATTCCCTGGGTTATAATATGGTGTTTACTTTGTATTCAACTATTAAGAAGTTGTTGCACATTCCACACCACTGAAAGAGCCCTTTCTTCAGTTTGTTAATAAAACCTATAAGCATTTTGGCCGATGTCGCAGTTTTATTACAAACCTCAGTCAATATTTAAACTTAGATAAAAGGCAACACATGCCCTCATTTTACTCCCCCGTAATGCATAGCATCTCTTCAATGAATTCATGTTTAACACATGTCAGTTAGGATGTGGCCCGTGAAGTCATTAACATGCCATTCTGCCCTGAAGATGTTGAAAAGGGGGCTACTGCTTGCTGCACCCCAGTTTTTCCCATAGTCCCTCTATGGGAAAGTAGTTGACATCATTGCCCATGTTGGCTTTGCTCTGTGTGCTCAAAGCATGCATAGGGTGCAGGGTTTGTGTACTCTTCCACGCGGTCCTCTCTCTTCACACTGCTTAGCGGTCACTTGTGCACAGAATGATGTCATGGCCACTGTGTGTGTGTGTGTCTATGGCAATTGCATCTGACATGCTTTATCTTTGTGCAGGCCACAGTCACTAGGAAGGCAGTCAGGGTGAACCCATCTTCTCCTGCCCTAAAGGGTCGCTGACAGCTCTCCACAACAGACCCCGCTTTCACACAACAAGCTATTTTTAGGTAGCACGTGAGAGCGAGAGGTTCATTTACTCACAGGTCAATTTAGCCGTTGTTAAGATCTAAGCATAGCCGGGAGATGTTGGGAGTTTGTTGTGCTGTTTAATTGCCAGGCCGGAATATTGTGCTACCATATGAGTGGCCTAAATTATTTCAGCCCATTTATTTTAGGAGAAGATCCAATGTTAGCTGATGACCCACATTGTTTGTAGTGTTTTGGTATGCGTTCCTAGATACTTGAATAGGGTTGTTTTGGGGTGTAGAGGGAGTTATTTGTTCATTAGTTAGATATTTTTTGCTCCACTCGGTGACTCATAACTGAAAGTTTTTTATGTCTTACAGTGCATGAGCTCATGAGACATATTTTACTGTAATAAGGGAGTTTTCTCTTGCTCGTACACATCTGGAACAGCCAGATCAGTACAGTACAGTTTCAGGCTTACTGATCAATACTGATTGTATTGCTGTGTTACTGGTGTTTTCCAGAAGTCCAATAATACAGAATTGATGCCCCAGGCCTGCAGGGATGCTAAACAAACAAGTATCTATTTAATTTTCTGAATATAATTAGACACAACCATCCAAGTGTGAATTTGTGTGGCTTTGACTTTATGATGCTAACATGGCAACTAGACCTAACTGATGATGATAACTGACCCAAGTGCATTGAGTGCATCTTTCTAAATACATATAGAATATTTAGAAGCAATCCTGCAGCTGCTAGAGTTGCCCTCGCCCGCTTTGACTGTTATCAGGCCATTAAATAGGCATTATCAGTGGCTATAAGCACCATAGATATGGGTCATTAGGGGCCTACTATGCCTACTACATTGTAAAAGTGAAAGTGAAACTTCAAAGCAACACATTTTTACATATTGTAAAACTAAATGAAAGGTCTCGTTTTGAATACTAATAAAAAGGCTTCTTTAGGTTTAGGCAACAAAACTACAACTTCTTTAGGTTTAGGCAACAAAAACACATAGTTAACTTTAGGGAAAACATTGTGTTTTGGGTTAAAATAACTACTAACACAAAGGCGACTACACATTGTTGGTTTTACACAAGATGCAAACTCCGGTCTCCTGTGAGAAAGTCCTGTGTTTTGTGTCCCATCCATCATCCCCCAACTCCACCCCTTATGGAGTTTCACATACACTCTTCGACTTCAACTTCTGCTCTGGTCATAATTACTACGGTCGCCAGAGGTCGCTGTCGTGTTCTTTTATACCTTCTTTCAGTGATATACCATATGAATAAATGATAAAACCTACTAGTGTGGAAGGGCCAGTAGATGGACTGTGTCCTTCCTGAATTTGTCAGCTGTCTTCACACAGAACTCAGTGATGGGAAAAAAAATAACTGATAAACGAGAAGAAGGTTTTATGTTAAATCATCGGCAGAAAAGTAGACAACTATTGCGTCTGCATGAGTGCAACACTTTATTTTCTTTGCCAGACGGCAAGCTTCCCCTCTATAAGACCGACAAAACAAAGGCATTTCCTCAGGAGCACTTTGCTGTTGTACCAAATCTACTATGACCGTTGACATACTAACACAGTGAGACAATGTTGAGTCACTTTTAAATGCGTGAAGCTTTAGAATCATTGTGATTGAGGGCATTACTTGTCCTTATTTTGTCAGAGTTGAGTCTGGCAGGCAGGCCGATATGGGACTTCTAGCTGCCAGCCAGGTTAATCATCAGGTGCTAGCAGTTTGATTCATCCTCCTGGCCTTTATTTAAGACATTTGTCAGGTGCAGACTGATGTTTTATAGCCACACATTTTGTGGTTGGAAGTTGTGTCTGAACAACGCAACTATGTAGAAAAAAATGCACTGCTGTAAAAATGTTTGTTTCTGTTTGAAGTTAAAACTCTCTGGGGTTATTCAGCACAGGTGGAAAAGCACAGATAGTTTCTGTTTTAAGTTACTTTCACACTAATGTCTGCTGCCAGTGGTATTAATTTGAAGCAATTGAGTGCAGATGGGGGGGAAAACCCAAATGGCAGATCGTCATCGTTCGTCATCATTTAAGTCACTTAACAAGGTTTAACTCCGTCTGTTTCTGTGTCCGTCAGTGTCGGAGGGCAGGAACGGGACAGGTCACGGCTGGTGTTCGCAGAGAAGGTGTCGGGACCTGTCTGGTGCCTCCTTTAAATCTCTACATTCATCATCTGTCATCCCTCTCTGACTCCTTGACCCCTCTCATTTCACCCAGACCGCTCCTCTTCTTCCGTATCCATCCTTCCTCCTCTCTCTGCGAGGAGGAGAGTGGCAGTGTGTAGGACCCGGTGACACCTCTCATGACAGCAACTGTCAGTCTCTGCTATCAATTACACCAGTTGCATGACACCCTCTCCTCTCCAACCCTGATCCTGGCTTTTATTCACCCTCTGGGAATCTCTACCAGTTACGACAGCAACCACCTCTGGCCTAATCACTGCGCTAATGCAGACAACCCATTTCTCTCCAAGACTACTGCCCCAGGAGAGCAGTGCATTGTTAGTCAAACACATCACTTTTCTTCTAGTTATGTTTTAAGGTTGACACTGGATACGTTACAGTGTATTTTAATGATGAATATCTGACGTCTCCAAGGGTTTAAGACTAAATCTCCCATGTAAAAAGTCTCCTCGGATGGAAAACTCCACTGATCCCGGCTTTGCCAGATCTCATTTAGATCCACCTGAGGGGGGCATCGAGTGGCGTGCAATCCCAGAGACGGGATGTCTGGGGTGGGGAAGGATTAGAGGAGGCTCCCCCTGGCTGGCTGGGGTCCTGGACTATCTGAGAGGCTCTCCTGTTTGCCTACATGGGTGTGTGTTGTGCAGCAGATTGTCTCATATTGTACTCGGAATTAGTGTGCAGCTTTAAATCAGACAGTTTGAGACAAGCAGAATTACTAGCATTGTCTTTCATGTCTTTTATTACTTTTATGTTTTACACACTTAACCAACTTCTTTCTTCATCCTCCAGCTATTTTCGTTAGACTTGTTTTAATTTACTTTACGAGTGTGAGGTTTTCTTTCACTTGCTTGTTAAAACACTTTGAATGTTATCTTCGGTTTGTTTTATAGTGTTCATTCTTTTATATACTCATCATTTATTTTATACCCTTTTAGTTTTTTATTGCTTCTACTAATCCGAAATGAAGTTGACTTTGCACCAACCAGGCGCCTCCACCACAAAACACTGGGAACTACTCTGTAAAATCTCTTTCCCATGTAAACAGAGCACTTGTTGTGACCTATCCCTTTGTTTGTTTAAGAGAAAATGGAGGTGGAAACTTACATGAAAAACACAAATAAGCTGTGAGAGGTTAACCTATAATTACCAACTGTACATGCCCGATAAACACTGTGATTTCAGGTTGATTGCTCTGTGGGCTTGACGTATTCACACACCCTGATTCTACCAATAAAACAACCGTCAGGCTATATGACAGTCCTTTCTCTTTCAATCAATAGAGTGCTCCAGGGATGACGTATTTTTGTAGGCCAACCAGAAAGTCAGCATCGCCCTTGACAAAAAGCCGAAGGGATTTTTTCATCGGGTTTTAGATTATTGCAGTAAATAAGCTCTGTGGCAAACGAATGCAATCGGCAGAAAAAGCTAACGTTAGGCTAGAAATGAACTACACAACGGTCGCATGAGCGCGAGTATGAACCACGAGGCTCTAAAGGCGGACAAGTCGCCGTGATGTTGTCTTGTAGTCTCATTAAGCCACTTGTTAGCAACGCCTTTTTAAGACACGTAAAGGCTTCAAAATTCCCGAGTGGAATATTTACCTACGTATTTTCTATTGTAGAAGAAAACATTAAAATCTCTTAAGCTTGTGTTAACCACAGTCCTTATTTCAGGCATCTAACTAAAAACCCATTTAAAAAAAACATATACTTCAAGACGAGGGAACCGGAAGTGCTATAATGCTCATTTCTGGGTTTTAGGACTCATGCTTGTCGCACTCTTTGGGGCTGGTCATTCACCTGCCAGTTTCTGCCTCTTTTGGTTTCACTCTGCATCACTCAAATGGTTTTCCCCACCAGTGACAGTTACAGCATAATTGACCTGCGGCCAGCCTTGAGCAAATAGGACTTGCGTTGTGTGTCCCATTCTCACGCAGAAGTCATCCACTTTGTCAAACCTTTTATCCAGAAAAATGGATCATCCATCACTAACCCCACTCCCCTGTTGTAGCCCCTTTGCTCCCACTGGTTGTGTAATAGGCCGTACCTTGTGAGTCAGCCATGGTGAGGGGGAACATTTTGTTCGGAAAGAAGGTCACCGCCGGGGAGTAGAAATCAGCCTCTCACCAGGATCAGGGCACAATACACCACTGTTCACCCTAAAACCACCACTTGCTGCCTTCGTATAAGCTGCTAAAGAGGAAACCCATGCGTTTGAACTGTACTTATGGCACCTGTTCGCATTACAAGTTGAGGGTTCATACGTCACGACCAACTTACTGGTCCTCCACTGTGTGTGAGAACTTTTCCCCCTCTGTCTTATTGATGCCGTTCCAAGTTATGTAACTGCACACCATGCCACAATAAAGGATTAGACCAACTTTGAGGAGATAAGCTCCATAATAATAATAATCAGTAGCAGTACAGAGCTGTTTTTTCTGAACTCTGAGGTGTTTATGTTTAATCTATAATCTCATACATTCACCATCACCAGTTGCAGCCATTATTCATAGTTTAGTCTGGAGTCTTCTTCTCATTCGGCTCAGTTTATTGGCTCTTCTCCCACGTGGTGATTCACTATTTCTTTTCATACAGTAATTATTTTTTCACACAGTTGTTTGAACAGTTTACCTCCAATCTCAGCATGTCTTTTCCCACCCTGTTCTTTTCCTCTCCATGTATCCTGTTTATATGACATGCACAGTTGTAGAAATATTACGGAAACCGTGACTCGTTTCAAGATACAATGCACACTTGATTTGAGTCTGCGTATGAAGGAACATTTTTGACAACATTTTGTAAATATTGTCACTCTAATCTAATGTTGCTCAAGGGAGTTGGTGTTTATTTACTTTAAGAATATGTGTGTTTTTGTGTGTTCTTTTATGCACGTGAAAGAGTGTACATGTGCAATCCTGTCTGGCCAATTTGCGTGTTTATCCTGTGTGTGTCTGTATCTGTGTGTGCACAGTGTAGGTCGGAAACGGGTTGGACCACAGCGGCTGTGGAAGGAACAGGGAAAGAGTCGGGAGGAAAAGGCGTAACTGCTGCATGTCGACCACCAGATTCATACCACAGGGTGTAATAAAACACCCTCGAGACAATTTCACACTCACACACACACTTATGCACACACATAAACAGGGAGACCATAATAACAAAGCTGACCTCTTGTAAAATGTCATGTTGCAGCAAAAATGACAAGGGTAATTTGGGCTGTGGTTTTACAGTATGAAAATAGGGAAGTGAAGCTGATAATTGGAGTAAAACTACTAATCTGTGTGGGTCTGGGATGAGGCTACTATGGTTCAAACACTTTCACTTTGACTTTTACCCCTCAAATTTGCACTGATCACACCCTGTTCTCAATTCAAAATGAGCCGTTAGGTACAGTTTGTGAAGACAGTGATTATATCATTATCTACACAAAGGTTACACACCCTAAATCAAATTATACTGTCCATGATGTAACATCCAAAAGAACAGTTAGTAGTCACCCACAACAACGAAATAAATAAATAAATGGTTGACCATATAAGATTAAACTTTTTAGGAAAAGTGTGTGTACTATTCTTGTACTAGGAGACACAGCTGTGGTGGCGAAGCTGCAAGGGTTAAAGGTCACCAAGAGAGCAGAGCACAGTGAAATCTACTGTCTAATATTTCTGTGCGGGCAAGGCAAGCCTTTCTCTTTGTAACATCCACATGCCACAATATAAGTGAATAATTTCTCTATTTATCTGCAAGCTGTTCAGATTCAGAGGATTACATCCTCTCTATTTCCTGTGTTATCTCTTGCAAAACAATTACAGGAATTGTGGGGACTTTTGTCTTGCTGAGTGTATGAATGAAAAGTGAAAACAATAAGAATGTGAAACTGGGTGCAAGGTCAGGCACTCTTTTGCCTACATAATATTTATAATGAAGCAGTATAACTGATGATCTATATGTCTACTTACAGGTGTCGTACTCAAATGTTACATCCCCTATAAGCAGCTCTGTACTCTTGAATGATCTTTAACCCTCTCTCCTCAGCTCTGGGTCGCTCCCTAGAGACAGGACCAACCAGGGGGAAACATGGGGGTGAAAGGTCAGGGGTTGCTGATGTAGAAACAAGGGTCGGTGAGGGAGTGGATAATGTGGTGACCTTTGACATCACAGCCAAAGAGTTGCAGACTCTGAGTCTTTAACCACCAATCATGGTAAAATGACTCGCTGTATGTTTGCATTTCTAATTTATTACATATTATAAAACTAGTTTACAGGCACTCCGTGACCCTGTGGAGGGGCCTGTAGTTTGTCATGGGTAATGTTCTCTCCACTGCACTGCACCGTAGCATAAAGCCCATCACCAAGCCTAAATGAATACGCATTTTTGTGGCAGATATTTCGATTTGTTTTAGCAGGTACAGCACATAATGATGGCTCTGCTCCATTCCAAGTGTCCAAGTAAGCCAGGCCAGTAAGCAAGCACAAAACGCTGATCCTGGAATTGACAAACCTAAAAGGAATGCAGCCGTTACTAAAGCTAGGTTTGGTAATTTTAAGAAACCAGCAGGAGAACACTAGATTTAAAAAATCATCCAACTGAAAAACCGTGCCCAGTGTTGCCAACTTTTTTCCAATGAAAGTAGCTAGTGAGAAAGTCGCCAAGTCTGCTAAACGGAGGCCCTGTTCAGACCTGGTATTGACATGCGTCCCAAGTGATCGGATCACAAGTGGACAGCTTTAAATACGTCTGTTCACACCTGGCGTTAGAATGCGTCTACAGTGACCACTTGTGATCAGATCTCGCTTCCTGCAAATATATGCAAATAAACACGTATTAAACACACGGCTAATGCAGCAGACGATGTGACATAATATTACATGAATGTTTGTAGTAATATCCTACATATTTGTGAATTCGGGTACATTTTTTAACGTCGAAATAAAAGTTTATTGTACCGGCGGTCCCCGGGGATCTCCGTGCTGTCGGCACTGCTGCTTT
>CAKALG010025839.1:0-26577 GCA_916700815.1 Helicolenus hilgendorfi | reverse complement strand
TTGTTTGTTTGCGTGTGAGAGCAAAAGCACATGTGCGGCGGCCGGGCGTGAGGCGAGGGAGCGCAGAATGTGTGGTAGACGCATTAAAAAACGCCGAGCTTAAGCAGCCATCTGGGAATAATGTCGTAAAATAAAGCCACGATAAAATAAAAACTTACTGCAGTTGATGTTTACAAACAACCCCCACAAAATCCCCACAATGCCTTGAGAGGCAAACCCAAAGAGAGGCCTCAAACACACACACACACACACACACACACACACACACAGATATACAAATAAACAGACCCAGAGCGGGGAAGCCGCGCAGAGACCAAATTATCCAAACATTCACAAACACACTCATATGTGCCTACACCCACTTTGGTACATATATGAGTGTGCATGTTTACAAATAAAGACAAAGTGGGAAGGATGCATACACACACTCGCATAAACAAACACACAAACACACCGCTGCCGCCTCCGTGGTTATGCAAAGACAACAGAAGACTGAAAAAGCTATCTCAGGGCTGGGTGTATTACAATAATAAATGACTCAGTGCATTCACACAAAGCTTCTCTTTATCTCTAGTCGCACAGTACCTGAGAACAATGTGTGTGTGTGTGTGTGCGCAGACAGTGGCATCTGCATCAGACTCTCAATATACTCTGATTGCTTGGAGGGTCACAGTCAATCAACACCTGCTTTCTATTAGCAGGTGTTTCATAAACATGTTTACTGTCACAGCTGCTCCGCATCACACAACCACACACACACTAAAAAAAGACAGGAAGACATGCTAAGAGTGTGTTTATCACTACTCTCTCCTTTTCTTGGCCTTTAGTTGGAAGGGAATAATTAGGGAGTCCCGGCCAAGGCGGCGGTGTACGTGTTAACAAGCTGTTTGAACACACACTTCTTCCCATATGCAGGGACAGCCAGAGAAAGCCGGAGGAGAGAGGAATCTCGTTCTTTGCCTCAAGGACTCACTTCGTTTTGAAGCACTTGTGACCCAGAAGTCGAGTCAGGAGGAAGGCTCCAGCCGGGATGGTGTTTGTGCATCAGACAGGTACTCACATCAACGAGGCACCAAAACAAAAAAGTCAAGGCTGCCCGTGAAGAGTTAAAGAAATAAGTGAGGGAAACCTCTCATTCTCCAAAAACATCCTTCTTTTTGAAAGAAAATTGTCACCATAAAAAAACTGACTTTCTTTACTTAAGAAAAGAAGGAAGTGTCTTTATGGATGGAGGATAATCCACCCAAGTAGTTGTTGAATCAAAGATAGAGGGGGATTTCTATTTATTCTAACTTTCTTAGGAAAGTCGGTGTTGTTGTAATGAAACCGTTTTAAAATTGATTTGGATGTCGAGTTTTGGTAGACAGATGCAATGATGCATCAGAGAGCAATGGAAATTTATGTCTGCAAATGTGTGCCTGTTTTCTGATGCTTTGGCAGTAAAGTCATTGAATTACACCACATCTGAGGCGGTGAATGTACATACACACGCACGCATTCCCACACGCACACCATACAGTATGTTATGTTAGACACTGACACATGGAAGGAGGACAGGGAAGGAAGGGAACTGTTGACTCATGAAGAAGTCTGTGATTCACAGCAAAGAAGGGAAATGGAGAGGATGGATGAGAGAGGATGGGTAACTGTTACAATTACTCTTTTTAAACTTACATGTCATTATTTGTTACTTTTGATTTTTAATAATATGAATGCACATTGTTTTGTACGACTAACAATACATTTGTTACAGTTTTAAGATAAAACTGATATCACTGAGTTAAAATAACCACATTTTAGTTTGGGTAAATAGGATTTCAATAATAATAATATAAAAATAGCATTAACAGTAGTAATACCAATGTAGGAATGCAACTAAGTACATTTACACAAGTACTGTACTTGAGTACAATTTTGAGCTACTTGTACTTTGAGTATTTTTATTTGATGCTGCTTTATACTTCTGCTCTGCTACATTTTAGAAGCCAATATTATATGTTTTATTCCACTACATTTATTAGTTACTTATTCAGTTTATTAATACAAAATATAAATTATAGGGGACCTATTATGCTTTTGTGCTTTTCCCCTTTCATTCAATGTGTTATATATATATTTTTTGTGCAAGTAAAAGGTCTGCAAAGTTACAGACAGAGGGTGAAAAGAGGTGATGCTGCAGCCGGTATCAGAAAAGTAAAGAGTTTTTTTAAAAACATGTTCTAGTAGAAACACCAAATACAGGTATGAACCTGAAAATAAGCATAATAGGTCCTCTTTAACTATTAAATTATGATGCATTATTATAGATTAAGCTACCCAGCAGTATATAAATTATTTATAATGAGCTCCAACTTTACCAGCTGCAACATTAAAGTGATGTATACATTAATGCATCAATAATTATACTCCATATATTATTCTGAAAAGGTCCACCCTGCAAAAGAATACTTTTACTTTTGGTACATTAAGTATATTTTGTTGCTAATACTTACATACCTTTATTTAAATAACATTTTGAATGCAGGACTTTTACTTGTAACAGAGTGTTTTACACCGTTGTATTGCTACTTTTACACAAGTAAAAGATCTGAATACTTCTTCCACCACTGGTCAAAACAACCCTGCTACTGGGTCAAGTTAAACCAGTACTGCGTGAGCTGTACAATATTCATCCAAACCGGGTCAATTTTTAGTGTGTCACGGCATCCATGACGCTACATGCAGCTCTAACAGCTCCAAAGCCAGACGTGACACAACTGTGCCACTCTTCATGTGTGTCTCTCCGTTTAGGCGTAACTTAATACAAGACATGTAGGAAACATCCCTGAAACTCTATCCCTTCATCTGCTCACGTGTAGGACATACAAGCATACGTCAAATAGACACACACACACACACACACACACACACACACACACACACACACACACACACACACACACACACACACACACACACACACACACACTCTCTCTCTCTCAGAGCTTTTCCAGTCCCTCCCTTGGTGCGATCTTGTATCAAAGCAAACAAATGACATGCTGTCTTCTCCTCTCTCCCCCCACTGTCTTTTTTGATGTGTGGTTGTGTAAAATGACACGCCGTATCTCTCCAGCTGACATTATCACTCGCCGGCGCGCTCACATCTTCCGGCCGCACGCCTTTCCCACAGGACTCCCTACAGCAGGGGTCTTTGTCTGCGAAAGCATCGCACACACACACACACACACACACATAGAAAGATGTGGAAAAGCCTCTATGATTTTACCTCTGCATTGTGTGCTGTCAGTGGAGGGATGGAGAGGAAGGAGAAGATAGGATTGGCTTTCTTTAGCAACCTTTTTGGTGTGTGTGTGTGTTTTTCTTTTTTGGAGATGATGATGTGTGGCATTTCTCTGCAGAAGATTTTTTAACGCAGCAGAGAGAGATGTAACCCGGAGAGCTCTGTCACATTAGTGTGGCCATCAGCGTTAAGCTGACATATATAACAGGCTGGATACAATAACCAGCTCAAGACTCTATCATGCATGTGGCGATAGGTTGATAGATGGCAGAGAAAAAGTGTTTATTTTAAAGGAATAAAATAGAAAAGTGAAAAAGAGAAAATGACAGTTCAAATCTAATGTATGTGGCTTTTTTTTTAAAGGCAAAACAGATGTATATTTATCAATACTGTAAGGCAGATGAAATACTAAAAGGTGCTAGAAATTTCAAAATGTCAAAGTGCAAAAAAAAAATATTTGAAAAAAAAGTATAATTACCACCAGAAAGCTAAAACTGCCACATAAATCTCCAACTCCTTGCTCTTTGACACTTTGTACTTCAAAAGAGGTGCAATTGAACCACAAATACATTAAATGAAAGCATAACGCCTTTGACATTGAAAATATGTTATTTCCTTTCATTAATTTCAAACAAACCACAATCATTCAAGAAATGCATCGCAGTTTTTTTTTTTTTGTTTTTTTTTAATCCTCTTGTGTTATCGAAAGCTCTCTTTTGTAAATGTTCAGAAAAGTTCACTCATTTGAGCTGAATAAAATAAAAAACATTTAATGTCTGTAGTTTTCACAACCTTGGAGGCCATTGAATGCAATATGTTTTTTTTTTCCACATACGATGAATCTGGAATTCACTATAACTGGTTAGGGACATTTACCAGATCCGTTTGTGTATGTGAACTGAGGTTGTGAAAGGCTCAATGATTTCTTTTGACCTACAACATCTCAGTTCCCAAGACTATTCATCTCTTCTTCTTTAGCTCCTTCCGTCAGCTTAAAGAAAACACACCAGAATAAGAAGTAAATGTCAGTGATTTTGCTAACAAGGATGCAGCGGAGGAGTGTTTATAATGTAACTCACTTTTGTTTTGTAGGAACGTCCTTGTGATTTGCTGTAAAATATGCCACATATGGACAGATAGCATATTTCTCCAGCCGCTCAAATATGCATGCATTTATTCAGCTGTTCTGTTTGGATTGAAAATGTAATAAAAACAAAAGCAAACATGTACATCTGCAAGTGGGCATAAAACTGGGCTGTAGTAACAGAAAAAAGGCATCACATTAATTGAAAATAGCTCATAGATTTATGTAATTGCTTAATGCTGATTTGTTTAGAGTTGCAACTAATTATTTTTCATTGTCGATTATTTTCTTGATTAATAGATTAGTTGTTTGGTCTATAAAATGTCAGAAAATGGTAAAATATGTCGATCAGTGTTCCCCAAAGCCCAAGATGACGTCCTCAAATGTCTTGTTTTGTCCACAACTCAAAGATATTCAGTTTTTCTGTCATAAAGTAGTAAAGAAACCAGAAAATATTCACATTTAAGAAGCTGAAATCAGAGAATTTACACTTTTGTTTCTCCTTAAAAAATTACTCAAACTGATTAATCGATTATCAAAATAGTTGGCAATTAATTTAATAGTTGACTCAATTAATCATTGCAGCACTATATTTATATAAGGTTTAAGAGAATTTAAACAAAAATTAAAACACATTTTCAGTCAAAACAAAAACTTGTATGTTAAAATTTTTTTGGCAATAACACTCACGTCTGTGAAGGTTAAAATTAAAGCATAGCAGCGTCTTAACAATTGCCGTTACACATTCAGTATGTGAAAAATGCACATTAGATTCTATCAGTCTTTCCTCATTACAGGTCAGTCTATGTGTGCGTGTGTGTGTGTGTGTGTGTGTGTGTGTGTGTGTGTGTGTGTGTGTGTGTGTGCACTGCAGAGAGAAAGAGAGAGACGATGAAGGGCATCAGAGGTCGTCAAATTGCCACGGTGCTTTTTGTCCTGTCAAACGCTCACGCGAGCCAGTCTTGAGTGAATTTCAATAATCATCCTGAAGGACTTTTCTTCTTGGGCCACATTCTGCTAAATGTATCTCTCTCCTTCTAATTCCCCTTCACAATGCGTCTGGCTCGGGCTACCCATCATGTCATTGGTCCCTTTTCTATTCCCCTGTGTTTGATTCTGACAAATACATGGATTATCGGCCAGGGGGATTTTTAAATATATGGCTAATGTGAGCTTTCATGCCTGTGCTTTAATCTGCTGAGTATTTAAAACCAATCTTAAGGACGGGAGAAAACGCAGAGGTCAGGCTTTTTCCGCGCCCCTGTGCCGGAGAAAAAGAGAGGGAGCGAGATTGGGAGAGGGAGAGTGAAAATGGAAGTGGGGAAAAGGGAAGTAAGAGAAAGACAATAATTTCCCTTCTATTTAAATTCTAACCAGGATTAACTGTGGAATCGCAGGTATCAAACCTCATATGGCGGCACGGCTAAAGAGAACTCCTTCAAAGAAAGGAAAAGTTGGAGTCCTCACTGTGGTTCTGATGGAAAGACAGAGAGAGAGAGAAAGATTCTGGGGGAGGGGTGCCTTTTCACTTATCTTCTGCCCTCCTATCCCAAGGAAATTGGACGTAAAATGAGAAAATATATCGCACACTCTCTTTTACGGGGCAATGACACCGTACGGCGAGGGATAAAGCTCCATCATGTGTCTGTCCGGTTGCTCCGCTGTCAGAGTGACATCCACTCATTTACAATTCAGACACTCTCTACTCCTTATTACTGTCTTTCTTCCACCTTTTCTTTCATCTTTCGTCTCGTTTCTGTTCCTCTCCTGTCCTCTTGTCTCCTGTCCTCTCTTCCTCTTCCTCTCTTGTCATTTTGTGTACATATGAAAGGCAGACGGGGCCTTTGGCAGCCACTCAAACGGGGTCGTGTGTGTGTGTGTGTGTGTGTGTGTGTGTCTGTGTCGCTGCGTGTCGGGCTAAAGAGCAGAGGGTGATTTGCGGCATTACGTCTACAGCTTTAAACTGCATCAAGCAACTTGCAGACCTTTTTTTTATGACGGTAATATGAGGTACTTAACATATCACTGCCATAAAGTGCAACAGGCGCAGGGGTCGAGGAACTTGCACACACAGACACGCATACGTACGTTACCGAGGAGAGCTGATGGTGGAGTTGGAGACAGATGTATGTATAAGCCGGGTGAAGTTTTTATGGTGCGGAGTACTCATGCGTCTCACCCAGGATAGTAAAGTGGGCCAAGGCTGATATCATCTGATACACTTGTTTGCTCGCCAACCATACAATCACAGTCCTTCCCTGCTGAGGAAGCATTCAAACTGCTATTTGAACATCAATGCAGCATGCAAATAACATTCACCACCCCTTTTCACATCAGATAAGATAACCCAAAATGCGGCGTCTGGTAGCGCAGCGATGTGTTTTGCATCCTAAGGCTACGCGGCGGTTACAAAACATCATAATGAGCCCTCTCAGCAAAGCCGCCTTTGGAAAAAAAAAAAAAAAGAAGAAGAGGAAGAAGTTAGTGTACAGAATGTGAGTGTGTATGAGTGTGTGTGAAAGCACACAGAGACTTAATGGCGAGAGAGAAAGAGATGGAGAGAGGATTAGAGAGGGGAGTGGAAGGGTGAGGTGGCCCTTTAATTTGGAAAGTTTGATGTGAATGACGCACATCTGGCTCCCCAAGATGATGGATTCTGCTACACATGCAATATGGGAAAGTGATCCGTCCTTCGTTTCCTTTCTTCTATCTTCTCCCTCCTTCTGCAGTCCCCGGTCTCTTACCTCAACCTTCCATATCATAAACACGCAACTACTTTTTCTCCCCCCCCCTTCGCCTCTCGCTCACATCACTTCCTCCTTCCTGCTTCCCTGACTCCTTCAGTTGGTTGGAGGGTACTGAACTGCAGCACAACCTCTCCAGGCCAGACGCTCTCCTCTGTTGCGTGAGAGAAAATCGCAGCTCTCAAGACACATTTTCACCCTCACTTCGGACTCTAATCTGATTTGCTGATTGACATTTCACAAGAACTGAAATTTGCTTGGAAAGAGCAAACCTCTCAGGGCCCAGCAGCGCCTGCAGCTGTACATGTGTGTCTGTGCGCACATTAAAGGACCAGTGTGTAACAATTAAGGGGATCTATTGGCAGAAATGGAATATAATATTAATAAGTATGTTTTCATTAGTGTATAATCACCTGAAAATAAGAATCGTTGTGTTTTTGTTACCTTAGAATGAGCTGTTTATATCTACATACGGAGCGGGTCCTCGAATCTACAGTAGCCCAGAATGGACAACCCAAACTAACCTTTCCTGTTTGGGCCGGGGGTCGATAACGTTACTCTCTTTCGTCGCCACCGCTCTCTCTCTCTCTTGCTTCACTGCTCACTTCCCAAGTACGCACACACTCTACACACTGGCGTTGCTCCAAATGGCACACGGGAGAGGCTTCAGTCAGTTGCAATCTCCTCACCTCACTGCTACATACCGCCAGATCCAACACACTGAATCTTTAAAGCAGTTGATGTTTGTCAGTTTTATATCCTTAGTAACATTTAGGTAGTATTAGCATGGTGTATATGGGTGGTATGTACTGATGTATGAGTAGCCTACTGAGTAACGTTATAGAACACTTTTTAAGTGTGGCACCCAGGCCGGGCACCAAGGTCTCTCACTGCTCATTACTGTTCTTCATTGCAACACCAGGTGGGTGCAGGTGTCTCAGTGTGATCGGTGGATTGTTTCAGATGCTCCGTCCATTTTTTTTCATGTGTGTGTATGTGTGCAGGTGTGTAAGACAGAATGAGAGGTCGTTGTTTGTAACATGTGGTGGAAGAAGTACTCGGATCTTTAACTGAAGTAAAAATAGCAATACCACAGTGTAGAAATACTGTGTTACAAGTAAAAGTCAAAGACAAAATACTACTTAAGTAACCGCACAAAAGTATAAGCATCAAAATACACTTAAAGCACCAAAAGTAAAAACATTTCAGAAATATGTATATTATATTATTGGGTTAGAATTATTGTTGCATTAATGTGTAAATCACTTTAATGTTGCAGCTGAGAAAGGTGGAGCTACTTTTAATGACTTTATATACTGTTGGGTAGCTTGTGAATTCCCCCAAAGTCTGACCTTATTATTTTAATAATAATACATCATAACTTTTATGTTGATATATATTTTCTATTATTAGTAGTTTAGTTTCCACTATAAATGTAGTGGAGTAAAAAGTACAATATTTGCCTCTGAACTGTGGTGGAGTAGAAGTATAAAGTAGCAGAAAATGGAAATGCTCAAGTAAAGAACCTCGTTACTGTACTTAAGTACAGTTCTTGAGTAATTGTACTTAGTTAGTTTCTACCACCTTGGCCATGTTTGTGCATGTTAAGAAAGAACATCCGACAGAGCCGGTAGTTCACAAATCATCAGGCATAAAGTCCTCTTCATAAGCGTTCTCTCTATGCAGATTTCAATGTAATTTAACTTTATGAACATGTTGACATTGCGCCTGTGTGCTGGTAATTGCTAGGCATTTAAATTAATTTCATAATAGCTACCGTTATCAGTTAATCAAAGCACACTCACATACAGTACATGTCATGAGGGAGAGAAGTAAACATGATTACACATGTTCAGGTATACATTTAATTTCAGTGTGCACTGTTGTTGTGAGTTTAGTCATATCGGTGGAAGCGCTTCTTTCTCGTCATCTGTGGATGTTTTTCAACCTATCTGTCTGACTTTCTAACTGTGCTGTTAAAACAAATTGTCACATTTGAGGTACGACAATTAGGAGCACCGTGTAAAACAGCTCTTATTACACATCATATTAATAAAATCATCATCAGACATATTTTCTATCTCAGAGCTCTGTCCACCCACCATTATTTTTGCACTGTTGGTAGGTCACGATATGTGACATATGTTATTCTATGAAAAGATTTATTAATCTGTTTTTAATAACCATATTTTTCTTGGAATCTGTCCAACGACTGTGTGAGAGTTACTTTGAGTTGAGTTGACCTCTTGTTACCATGTTGAGTAAACTAAACAGTCTTCCCTCCCAGGTTCAACGGGCCTCATGCAGCAACATTCACTTAAATTTCTCTCATATTTTCTCTTAATTTTCTGTTTAAAGAAAAAATAAAAGAAGTCAACTCCAGATGCACCAAACATTCTTAACTATCCAAATCTGCTATGTGTGCTGAATGATGAATCCCACTTGATCATATATTGGAGGCGTGTGGACGACAGGGCTGTCAACAAATATCAAATGTATATTTGAATAGTAAAATATATATATATATATATTACACGGCTGTGTTGAATACTTGATTCTGATTGGTCAATCATGGCGTTCTGCGGTCTGTAATTTCTGTATAACAGACCATTGCTATGTATAGCAGACAGTTGCTATGGGCGCGGCTCTGATGTCGGACTATGGCGAACCGTTTTTGTGTCAAATTGTTTATTTCTTAAGTAAGTAGCTGTGTAATAAGTGGGATAATGTACAGAAATGATCCCCTTCAGGGCGATAAGAGACCACTCCTCTTCGGGGATTCTTTCACAACAATAACCGGTTCGCTGTTCATTATCCCTTACATATATATGTACATATATATATATTCTAATATATAAAGTAATATTTGATTGTAAAAAAAATATGTGCAAGCACTGAATAGACCACATGGCAGGAGTCTTCCCTTAATTGAAAATTAAATGTAATATTAGGTCAAGCTGAACAAGGAATAATTCATCAACATCTGTAATAATGGAGAGAACTCGGCCGCAGAGAGAGCGACGTTGTGTCCTAACAGCAAGCGTTACACGTGGTTCGTGGTTTGTTTACATAATGTAAACAAACCACGTACCTGTTAGCTGTGCGCTCGAGATCAGACTGGAGACGTAACCACTTAAAAGATGGGTGATCTGTTGACGTTTGTATTTTTTAAACAGAAAACATGTTTTATATTGGGATATTTAGTGGATATAACATATTATATAGCCAACAGCGACTAGGAAACTCTCCGGTGATCTCCCTCCAGCCAGATGCCACCTTATTTAGGTCTTTGTAGTGACACGAGGAGGTATCGTATAACTCCTCATTCTAACTTCACGAATGAGCCGTTCCTCGTCCATGGGGGGGCTTTCAAAGTGAGCGACAAGAATAAATAGAAACAGGGCGTCCGACAAAAGTTCAGCTCAAAACGGTGCGCTGTGCTGTGCTGCGTCGTATTTGAATGGTTTGAACCTATGTGTTTTTAGAACGAATATTTGAACGTCATTTTGGGGCAATTCTGACAGCCCTAGTGACAGATTCTTTATTATTAGCATAGTTAACGCCCCCTAAACAATATATAAGGGTAGGTGTTGTAAATACATTAAACAATGTAAACATGTGTTTTTCCAGAGCGTCAGTAATGGTATTACAGGAAAATCAAAAAAAGCATTATGTAAGCCATTCAGAAGCTGAACGTTCGCAATATCATCCAAAAGTTTTATTTGGGATCATTTGACCGGTACTATTTCTTTAGCCCACAAATTTAATAATCCAATCATTATAATTACTCTAAAAAATAATAATAATAATAATAAAATAATAGTCTAAATGTGATCAAATGACATTCAGGTGCTTGTTTCCTTAGGTTGGAAAAACAATTTGTGGACAGTGAAAACAAGATGTTTTTTTTCTTAACTTGGTAAGTGTGCCCTCGACCATTCGTAAAATGTTCTCTTACATAAGAGAAGAGCAAAAATAGGAAAACAATAGTGAATCACAGAAATCCATGGGTATGAACGAAACAAGAACAAATCGTAGGAAATGTGCTCTTGTATGGCTTCCTGCATGAGACTCAGTGTATCTGACCAGCCTCTAATTTCCTCCTGCAATCCATCTCACCACATGAGACTTTCTGGCATCTCTACCCACACTACCATGATAATATTTGTATTTAAAAACAATACAACACAATTCAATTCAGCTGGAATCTCACATTGATTCAGTTCCAGTTCAAAAGGATTAGATTTAAGTGCATTAGTTTTGAGTAACTATAGGTATTTCCTAATTTTTTTTTCCCAATATGCCCAAGATAATGATGTCTACTACTACAACCTACGCTACCCACTATGAACACAATACAATGTTGGCAGTGATACACTGGGAAATGTGTTGGCATGTCCCCAAGAAGGATTCAGATTTCACTGAAATGCTGCCAACTCCGTATTGTTTCGCACAGTTCCTCAGTCAGTGTTATCCATCTGAATTAAACAATTAAAAAGAACAAGAAGATAAATGCAACATTTCAGCATATGCTTCAGTAACTGCCCTCAATTGCCAGAAGTTCAGGGCCAGTGTGGTTTGGAAGTAGCATTATATAGTAAAGTCATGTGTCATTGTGTGTTTTGGAGACTGCAAATGAAATGTGAAGATTTGAGGAAGTACATGGTAGAGCTGTGTCTGGGTCACACACACTGAAACACACGCACACACACACACTCACACACACACCAGGCTGTTCTCATACACTGTTCATAGCTATACCTACAAAAGTAATGCACTGTAATTCGTATATATCCCATGAAGTCGATTCATATGTATTCCACGTAATCGTGAACCAGGAAGTATAAAGAGCAACAAACGCCATGTAGGGAGGAGGTCGAGGTGGATGTGTCGGTCAAAAAACACCAGACTTTCGACCCAGGAGACTGATGTTCGTACCCTGTGTGAAACCAGACGTCAACGTTGATTTATTTGTCAATCAACTTTTATTTTAAGCCAAACCACGATATTTTCCTAAACCTAACCAAGTAATTTTATTGCCTAAACCTAGCCAAGTTGTTTGCTGTGAAGACAGAAGTTTGTTTTGAAAAGACTTTATGCATGTAACGAGGAAATTGACACGTGTTGCTGGACATTCTTAGGAAAACGAAAAATCTGAAATAATCTTTTGTAAAATATCATAGGAACCGTTGTATGAGGATATGTGACACACGCACGCACGCACACACACACACACACACTAACATTAGAGGCACAGGAGAAAAGAGAAAGAGAGTTAACTGGAAAAATATAACTTTTTTTAGTGAATTTCACACAAAATCTGGCTCAGGTTTGTGCTTGTGTATCCATGTCTCTTCATCTTCGCCATCAGTTTTCCAGTACATATTGGTAAGTCTTTACACCCAAAGTAAACAGTGTAGGACACTCCTTGCTGTGAGAAATAATGCCACACACAAATTAGACCAGACTGAGGGCAAAAATCCTCCCAGCCCCAAAGAACCCAGAAGAAGATGCTGCAGAAGAGGCCTTTCGGGGCATCACTAGGGAATATATGAAGTATCTGCTGATGCCAATGGGTCACTATGATTAAGCAGAACTTGTTGGGCTTCTTCAACATAATTTGAACATTAGGACGCTAGTCGCTATAAGCTGTGACTCATTTCCGTGTGTTACTGGCCGTTGTTCTAATGCTGGCTGGGTGACAGAAATGAAGCAACATGGTGTGAAAGTGGCGAAAAAAAAAAGAAAAAAAACATTTCTTGAGAATTTTGCTAAAAAAAGAAAAAACTGTTATGTGACCTGTCAGAAGCAGTGCATCGTCCCATTTGTAACAGGATACACAATGGGAATGGAAAGGCGTTCAACCTTCACAAAATGTCTGCATAAGAAAGTTCCAATCAATAAATGTGCCATGACCTCCCAGGCCTTGGAGAGTTTTTCAATCTTGGCCACAATGATGGGCAACACACAAATATGCACACAGAAGTGCTTGTACATCTATGTGCGCACACTCTCTCACGCACACAAACAACTGGCCACCAACCCTGACATACACGTTAGAGTGTGTTAGATTTACTATCAGTCCACATTTTTAAGAGCCTCCAAACCATAAGAAAGGCAGTATTGTGTATGCCGTGTAGAGCGTGTGCTTGGCAGCTAAATGTTTCTGAAAATGCATTGTATATACACCACGATTCATTCAGACATCTCTTCACAAGTGCAGTCAGGCTGGTGGGTGTACTTGAGTTGTTATCAAGCAAAAGCTTACAAATACACACAAGCTCTGTTCACGTACATGCACGGCAGCAAGTGCTGCAAAACTGTATAGGATGTTTTCCACTAAAGCAAGTAGAGGACTTAAATTGTGAATTTGTAGTACGACTGAACCGACAAAACCAAAGATCCACGCAAGGTTTCATGTAAAAATTGCAGTTGGTTATCATATCGGTTCATTTGTTAATCAAAGGAATTTAAAAGATGGTGGTCCAAACTAGGGCTGGGCGATATGTAGAAAATCAAATATCATGACTTAATACCTCAATATTGATATTGTGACGATATTGTAGGGTTGACTATAGGGCCGCAACTAGCAATTATTTTCATTGTAGATTAACCTGTTGATTATATTCTCGACTGATCGATTAGTTGTTTGGTCTATAAAATGTCAGAAAAT
This sequence comes from Helicolenus hilgendorfi, assembly GCA_916700815.1. Taxonomy (NCBI): domain Eukaryota; kingdom Metazoa; phylum Chordata; class Actinopteri; order Perciformes; family Sebastidae; genus Helicolenus; species Helicolenus hilgendorfi. The sequence continues at coordinate 12,796 of CAKALG010025839.1, read as the reverse complement.
GGTGAAAATCTGTGTTTCCCAAAGCTCAAGATGACGTCCTCAAAAGTCTTGTTTTGTCCACAACTCAAAGATATTCAGTTTACTGTCATAGAGGAGTAAAGAAACCAGAACATATTCACATTTAAGAAGCTGGAACCTGAGAATTTTGACTATTTTCTTAAAAAAAATACTCAAATCGATTAATCAATTATTAAAATAGTTGGCGATTAATTTAATAGTTGAGTACTGGTGCTTTCACATAATATTTAGACAATGAGATTTCTGATAAATAATCGTTAGTAATGTGGATATAATGACACAAACATAAAAGGGGAGTACGGTACAGCGTACATCACATGGAGAACTACATCATTTTAAAGGGTTTTTTTCTATTCTATGCATTAAATGATAGAAATTCCACTTGAACGGTAGTACCATCTATTTTCTCCTCATCGAAGCCCACTAATGATGAAAAGCACCATGCCAGCTAAGATGTTTTGAGAGCAAATCAGAGTTGTAAATGATTTTTATATTTTTTATAAATGATTTTTCATCATGTCCACTGTAACCTCTTGAACCTCTCCTCATCTTGGCCCTCAGAGCTCTCCACTGGAGGAGATAGTGTGACGTCCATAAGCTCCTCTGTCAATCTACAGAAGCCTGGCCTTGAAGTCAGCGTCCATTTGGCACTGCGTCCACACTAATGGACTTGTAAACATTAGGACCAACATGTCCACGCACACACACAATTTCTCTGTTTGGCGCTCGCTCACTCCCACACCTGTGTCCAGATGATTATGGGGCCATAAGGTTCCCTCTGACTCCATCAGCTCAAAGGTAATCGTGTCGCTCCAGAGAAGAATCACCAGGCCTTTTTCTGCTTTCTTACTCAAACATAATTCTCATCATTTGGCATTTTGACATCATATCTTCAGTCTCCTCCTCAGTCACCCCTACCACGGCTTTCTTTCTCTCTACCTGCCCAAAACATGGCCATAATAACTTTATTTTATTTTTCCTCCCTCGCTCCAATGCACAACATTCAACCCTTACCTCTCTATTCTCTTTTTAATGTCTTTTTTGTCCTCCTCTGCCTTTCTTCTTTCTTTTTTTCTGACTTCCAAGGTCAGACAGGACAAACAATGCCACTGGTGTCTGTCTGAATGTGGCTCGCTACCCACCGCCACTGCCGCGGTTGCCCTGGCAACGCACTAACCATTAATTTTCAATTAAAGCAGACAAAGAGATGACAGCTCAGGGTCCATGGAAGATGTCAAGAAGCAGTATTAATATACGACAAGTGAGCATAATTGTGTGTCCATTTTCCTCAGCTCTCATCTATGCTATCAGTGAAATGTGAAAGCGGCAGATAATTTGAGGGTGTGGGAGACGCCGGCCACTGTTTTCTTTTAACCAAGACGCCTCTGATGTATCTCTCTGAGAAATATGGCATTCATCATTACCTTTATGAATATTTTGTCAGGGATGTTATTATTTTCATTATCACTCTATCACAAAGATGTTATTTCACTTGCGGTTCAAATGCTGACACACACACACACACACACACACACACACACACACCTGTAAGCTGAATGTTGTACGAGGACACAGCGCTGACTGGATTTCATAGGTTGTTATTTGATTTCCATTATCCAGCCATTACGATGAGACCTCCAACTCATGCAAATGTGCAAGCCGCTCTCCATCTCTTTGTCTGGTTCTGCAGAACCAATAGTGTACGCATTAAGGCACAGACGCAAGCTCACACACAAACACGTATTAATACACGTACGCACGCGCGCACACACGCGCAAGGCCGATGAAGACCTCGAACTTCACACAGAGCGGAGCCTTGGAAAGTACAGAGAAAAACATGAACAACAATTAAGTATCCGGCCTTACAAAATATGGGGAAATATATGTGAGGCAAAGATATCTACAGGAGGACACAGGAGAAGAGAAGAGCATCAAATATTTTAGGAAAAACACAATGAAGAATACATAAATCGTAAAAATCAAAACATGAATAAACACCCCACGGGACACTTCGTAAATGCTATTTCAGATTTTGAGATGTTATTAAAGCTGGGGTCGGTAACATTAGAGAAATCGGCAAGAGTACACTAGATTTTAAAAAATGTTCCAACCTAAAAACCCAGCCCAGAGTTGCCAACTCTTTTCCAATGAAAGTAGCTGGCAGCACTTGCTCCAGAAGTCCCTAAATCCAGCGAGAAAGTCGTCAACACTGACAGTCCGTCCGTTCAGGCCTCTCTCCATAGCCACTCCCCCAAAATTATCATTATGAACATAAACATATCATAATGAACGTAAACAAGGAACATGACTATTGTTACTACTCACAGCTGTCAAGCTAGCATCTCGTGAAAGACTGCGGTGACACACAATGAGTGCACGAGCAAAGTGCACGCAGGCAGGTAAACAGACCGGTAGATATATCCCTAAGGAACGTCGATGTATAGTAACTCTTTTGTCAACGGTATCTCTTTTATGTAATGTCATAACCTTGTTTTTACTGTTTTTTGCTATTTATTTTTATTTTATTTAATTACTATTTTATTTTTATTTTTTTTCTTTGTGAATTGTCAAATTTAACAAGTGTAAAAATCAATAAATACATGTTCATAAGAAAGACAGGCAGGCAGGCAGGCAGGCAGGCGGACAGGGCGTCCAATCATTTAATTCAGTCTGCGACAGCCACAGATAACTGATTTTGTTTTATTTATTGATTGCTGTCGGGATGTAATGAGAAGTTCAACAAATATAACAAAGAATGTTTCTAAAATACATAACCAACCCTAGCTTTAAATGACGTTTAGCTTCTTTTAACTGTCCACTGTCTCTACCTGAATAAAGGCCAGCAGGGTTTACCTGGTTCTCACACAAAACCACAAACACATGCTTGTGAAACAAATCATACAATATCTGAGCAGACCACCACATTGGCACTGGTTCATACAGCATGTGTGTGTGTGTGTGTGTGTGTGTGTGTGTGTGTGTGTGTGTGTGTGTGTGTGTGTGTGTGTGTGTGTGTGTGTGTGTGTGTGTGTGTGGTGGCGTACAAACAGGTTACAGAGGAAGTGTGTCTGCCATAGCTGGGTTGAGTAATCTGTCATATGCCAGGCCAGATAAGGCCCAGCGTAGACGCTTTGTAACATAAGGTAAAACAGTGTGTAATGGAGGCTATTGTTGATTGTTTTCTGTGTGTGTGTGTGCTTGGTGTAAGTGTGTTTACGTCTATGTGAGTGAAAGTATATTTGGAGATAAGGTGAAAACGAAAGTCTGCCGGCAGGAGAAGAAAATTATATATGAAGAGAAATTAAGCTGTTGAAGCTTGTTGGCCAGATCTCTGTAAGAACTGATCTTGTTTTTTTTTTCTCCCACAATCCCTCTCTCCCTCACTCACTGTCTCCCCTCACCTCTTTCTATCCTCCCATAACAAAACCTCGCTTTTATCCTCACTCACCCCCACTTCTCTTTCATCCCCTGCCGTCGTCTCCCTCCCTCCCTCCCTCACTGCCCACTGCTGAGTGTGCCCCTTAAATCACACAGTCCCTAAACTGCCCCATAAAAGATGGCAGCTTCTCCCCTGCCTCCCCCCTCCTCTCCCTCTCTCCTCCCCTCTGTCTCCACACATTACTGCTTTAATTAAGGTAATTACTTTCAGAGTAGTACTAATCGGATCCTCTTCTCTCCTGGCGCACACGCACGCTCATGCACGCACACATAAGCAAGAACATAATTTACTCATACACATTTTACTATCTTGGTGTTGTATATACGTACATACAGAACATATTCCGCAGCCAGCGATGCCTGTGTGAACTGAACCTAATTTTAAAGTCTAAACCTGGACCATAACTAATTAGAAAAGTCTAGGAAGATGCTTCCACACCTGTGATAAGCAGAAACATATCAATAATAAAATGTTCCACTGTAGATGAAAACCAAGCAGAGATGCCAACCCCCAGGTCTGCTGATCAACTGCACTCCTTCTTAAATACTATGAATTATTAAACACCCATTAGCTCCTTCGTACCGTACGTCTAATTAAACCATTCCTTTAATATAATATTATTTGACTCGCATGCTTTAAGAGCTCTCCTTTCCTGCTCCGTCTCTTTTCAGCCATCAGACATCGTCACTGCAACAGAAGTCTTGTAACATTTTTGTGTTTTGCAGCAGATTTTTGCTGAAATTGTTATTGACTTCCACATGTGGAACCAGCTGAAATCTGGTAATGTAATCATGCAGAACAAAAACACTGAATCAAGACGCTGCTCATTCTGACACAAAAAATAACAGTCAGAGGGAAATATGAGAAACAGTGATTGTGTCGCTTGTCAGTAGACATTGGTTGATAGTCTAACTAATGTTTTGACAGCTTCATAAAAGGGAGAAAAAAAGAGGTCAGATTCTACAAACTGAACCCGCTTGCAGTTAGTTGTCTTTATAACTGTGTCAACAACAGACATGGGATATTAAATCTTGGGATGCTGAGCATTCATTCATGATCTAGCTGATGCACAATCTGAGCAGTGTAAGACTAAACGCAAATTCATACCTTCTGCGTGTCCGCAAGGGTCCGCTTTGGTCTGCGTGACGTAAATGTCGTCATCCACCCCTGTCCGCGAGGGTCTGCGTAGACCCTATGTGGACGTCCAGCCTAAAATTTATGACCGCGCGGACTAGGGATGTTAATAATTAACCGTTTAACCGACATTAAAAATATTTACAGATTAACGCTATCAGTTAAACGGTTAAAAGAAATATAAAAAATAGCTAAAAAGCTGAGCAAAACTCAGAGAAGCAGCTTGTCACTTAAAGGAGAATAGCTGGTCCACCTTAACAGCCCACCTTAAGAGAGTCTGAGCCGGCGTCGCAAGATACAGGAAGTTGGTTCGGGTCTTGAGTTGTAGCATTTATTCACTGTACGCACACTGCACTGTCACGTTCACAGCTATAACGTCACCGCTAACGTTACGCCGGGCTGAAAGACTGTATGTGTGTGACAATGGCGAGCACAAAGCCACCAGCAACACTACACCTGCGAACGCAGCACAAACACACACACAGATACTGGTTAATGTTACACCGGGCTGACAGAGTAACGTTACGCCAGGCAGACACACTGCTGACAACCTCGCAGCTAAACTAAATGACCGCTGCATACAATGCACTAATGTTGTCGGTTAACGGGTAATAATCGCTTAACGAGGGTCCGCTAGCAAGTCGCATAGCATAGCAAGTCCAACCAGTCCAGTTGGTGGCGTTACATATGAACATGTAGCTTGTTTGCCAAGAAGCAGATAACAAACTCGATGCTTGTTTTGAAGAGAGGAAATCCGCCGTTAGCCACATTTATACAATTTGTCTTTAAAGGAATACAAAGACAGACCAATGGCCTTGAACTCCTGGCAAACAACATCATGGTGCATTACTGTCACCAACGGGAACGGATTGTGGATCGGGAAATGCGCCAGAATTGTAGTCAATTGTAGTATGAGTGGAACGTCTGCGTGACCGGTACAAGTCTGCAGCTGTCCACAGACGCGGAACGCGATGAAGTATGTTGTAGGCTAAAAGAAAGTCTCTGCTATCGACCCCAGTACGTACTGAACACGTACCGATTCATTGATCCACAGGTCTTGCTCCAGGCATCTTTTATTTCCACTGATGGAAGAGGAAGGAAGCAGACACCAACTGGCTGCTAAGTTTAATTCAGTCAGATCTGTGGATGTACAACTGGCCTGTCACAGGAGACTCGGGAGTCCTCTCCTCCCGCCTCCATCCCCCTCTCTTCTTCCCCCAAAGGCACCTTGACTGATAATGAGAGAGGGAATGCAGGTACGGCTCAGACTCAGGGGGGTTTCAATTAACGCCCTGCAGATTAATAAAGAGTAATAAGGTGCACTGCGTTTATGTGTGTGTGTGTGTGTGTGTGTGTGTGCATGTGTTTTTTGCATGTGTTCATGTGTGGTGAAAAGACCCCTGTCGCTCAGCGTGACGGAGAGGACGGAAAAAGAAAAGGGCTGTGAAAAAGCAGTGGCAGACTGTGGTGTGGAAGACCCCTCGGAGCACACTTCTGATTGGGTATTTGCCCAAGGATTTTTAATTGGTCATCTGCTTCGTGTCACCACAGTATGATTAACAGCAGGAGATCTTGGGGTCATTTTAATTGTATGTGCACAAAGACACATAAAACAGGGGAAAACTGAAGTGAAATCTTCAGATATAATAGAAAAAAACAAACCTTGTTGCATACCAATAAAGTTAAAATCCTTAAGGTCAAAACCCAATTTTAGATATTATTTATGTGCGACATTTTCTCAGCAATAGCCATTCAATGTATTTACATTCAATAATCACCTCTCTATAGAGTAGTTTTCATTGTTATTGGCGGCGTCCGCCATTCATGCTGGATTCAAATTGCGTACTTAAGCATGAGGGAATGATGCATGCGTGTAATCCAGCGTTACTGTTTCTAATTTTTTCTCATTGATGTCAGCCTCGCTGTTTACTGTTCGCTCTTCCATATCAGTGGTGTATTAAGTCACTGCTAATGCAAACCAAACACTCCTAATACTTCAGCTTCACATTAAAAGCATTCAATTGGTGAAAACACAGTGTGTTTTTTTTTTTCTTCCTTTGAAGCAGTTTCAGGAAACGCAATGCATTTGTCACAGATTTTAGAGCTGACCGCAATCATTCATCTAAAATGTGTCTACAAAACAAGGAAAAAGATCATAATGCATTTTTGTTTTTACAGCGGGTGATTTTAAATATTGCTGGAAATAACAGAACAAGGAGGAGCAGCAAGTTGCAGGTGACAGGCTGCCCACCTCCAACTCAGCAAAGTGACCACCTATGATTTGTTTGGCTGCAGTGTAAACAGATCCACTGCTCTTCTGCAGGATTTCTAACAAAGTAGCTGCTCAAGGAGTGTTCAGTGTTCATTGCCTCGCAAATTTTTGATTTGTGATTTTGGGCTATACAAATAAAAAAACAAATTGATTATAAAGCTGAACTTGCTGTGACCACCATGACCACAGTAATTACAACTTTGAGCTTTTCATCTCCTTTTGGCCCCTCTGTGGATATACTGAATCAAACAGAAATGTATTAAAATTAGGGCTGTCAATAGATTAAAATATTTGATCGATGTGATTGTGCATAGTTATTTGCAATTAATCACACATTTGTATCTGTTAAAAATGTACCTTAAAGGGAGATTTGTCTGGTAGTTAATACTCTTATCAACATGGGAGTGGGCAAATATGCTGCTTTATGCCAATGTATGTATTTGTTAAAATTGGAAATCAATAAATAAAACAAACAATGACAAATATTGTCTTGAACCCTCACAAGTACTGCATTTAGCATAAGAAATATGATCAAATCATCTCAATCCCATCTCACGCCCAACAGGCAACAGCATCTGTCAGTGTGTCAATGTGCTGACTTGACTAAAGTCCACTAAAGTGAACAAATTTAGCGTAAGATTGGAGCGTTATTTAGCATCTTTCATGACAAGCTAGTATGACATGGTTGGTACCAATGGATTCATTAGGTTTTCTAGTTTCATATGATGCCAGTATCTTCAATCTAGCTTAAAACTGAGCCTGCTACAACCTAAAAAATTGCAAAATTTGTAGTTGCATTGATGCGTAAAAATAATTTGCATTAATGCATTATTATCGCGTTAACTTTGACAGCCCTAATAAAGAAAATTGCCGTGAGGCTGAACGCAAATTGAGGGTTACAAAACTTCCCTTTCAACTTGAAAGGCTGAAGGATCTCATGAAATATTTTAACTTCGAAGTTAAAAAAGCACGACTCCAGACGCCTCTTCGGCGTTATCAGCCACACCACAAACTCTCCTCTACTTTGTAGTGAGCCTTCAGTTGATAAATGTGAAGAGTTTTTAGCATTTTTCTCTAATAAGGTGTGTTGAATACAATTATACCTCCCTCTCGAACTATCCCTGACCTTTGCTTTAAAACAACCTGCACCCTGCTAGCAATCAAGTCAGTCACTGCTAAGCATCTAACCAATGTCATAACTAAAATCAAATCATCCTTCTGTTCACTAGACATTCTTCCAACTCACTTCTTTAAAGAAATGTTTCATTCAATCTCCCCATTTGTCCTAGCCATTATTAACTCCTAATTTTATCTTTTATTAAGTGCCTCATTATTTCAAATCTGCTACCTTTTTTCAAAAAACAAAAACAAATCTAGATTCATCATCTGTTTAAAATAACTTCCGCCCAATATTAAAACTTCCCTTTCTGGCCAAGATCTTGGAAAAATAGTTGCTGGGCAGCCGTTGATGACATGAATGGCACTGGGTTGTTTGATACATTTCAGTCAGGTTTAGGACGGGTCACAGCACTTCTTAGGGTTCTTATTGATATCCTTTTAGCAGCTGACAATGGCCAAACTTCTGTTTTATTGCTTTTAGATCTTACTGCAGCTTTTGATACAGTTGAACATGTGATTTCAATTGAACATCTTAAGTATTGGTTTGGAATTTCAGGGACAGTTTTAAAGTGGTTTCATTCCTGTTTTTCTAACAGGAACTTCTGTGTGGTGGTGACTTAAAATCCTCCTCCTCCCAATTATCCCATGGAGTGCCTCAAGGTTCAGTCCTTGGCCCTTTATTATTCTCCAGTTATATGCTACGTCAAGGTAAAATCTTTCATAAGCACAACATTAGTTTCCATTTTTATGCAGATGACTCCCAGATCTATTTCTCATTTGACTCCAATGACACAACACAACTGGTTAAAATACAATCCCGTCCTACTGATTTTAAAAACTGGCTTTCTCAAAACTTTCTTCAGCTAAACTCAAAAACTCTGAAGCCATTATCATAGGTCCAGACTCATCTAGCGAGCACTTCTACTCTCACTTAGGTCCCCTGTCCTGCTGCATCAAAACCAGCACAGAAATCTAGGTGTTATCTTTGATAACCAACTTTGACCAACAGATGAAGTCTGTCATTCAATCCTGCTTTCTGCAACTTCATAATATCCCGAATATTTAATCTTTTTATCTTCTAAGAATCTAAAAACTGTCATCCACACTTTCATTACATCCCGTTTAGATCATCCCGTCTCTTATCAACATAAGAGTGGGCAAATATGCTTGCTTTCTGCAAATATATGTATATATTTAATATTGGAAATCAATTAACAACACAAAACAATGACAAATTAAAATATATGCTCAAATCATAACATGGCAAACTCAAGCCCAACAGGCAACAACAGCTGTCAGTGTGTCAGTGTGCTGACTGGACTATGACTTGCCCCAAAACTGCATGTGATTATCATAAAGTGGGGATGTCTGCTTGTCTCGCCAAAATGTAGCATAAGTTCGCAGCGTTATTTAGCCTCCTTCTCGACAAGTTAGTATGACATGGATAGCTTTAAAACAGAGCCCGCTACATCCTACAACAATTTCTTATAAGAAATAAGTGCGTCAAAAAGAATTTGCGTTAACGCGTAATCACGTTAACTTTGACAAACCTAATTACTAATGCTCTTGCTTTTATGTCTTTGCAAAGCACTTTGTAACGTGTTTTTGAAAAGTGCTATTTAAATAAAGTTATTATTATTTTGGTAAATAAAAATATAAATCTTTCCTCTAGTGGTTCATATGATAATGTTCTGAAATCTCCACCCCTGAGACTGCTGCCATCACACCAGAGTAGGCTAACAAATGCTCAAAGCATTAAAAAAATACACCTAACAATGACATTCACAACAGCAGTGTGAATAATCCACATAACTCACTGTACAGAGACATTGTTTCTGGGAAGACACATTGCTGCTGCCTTTTTCCCCTCCTTTGTATTGGGGTGGTTGTGGTAGACGTTATCTCAAAACCTTGGCAAATAATAGCAAAACTCTCTGCATGGCTTAACACTATTAGGGAAATATGTTTTTTTGTAATTAGTGTGAACTGACCCTTTAAATAGAGAAGTCTGTCTCAGTGCAGGGTTATGATGTCGTGTTTGTCTGGTGACACTCCCTGTTGCATTTCCCATGGTGCCTCACAGATCCTAAATAAACACACGCAAACAAACCCACACACACCCTGGTGCCTGTCACTAAAAACTATTTGTGTTCACAGTTGATTCATCTGAGCTCAACCGCTGAGTTTCACACTGACCTCTGCTTACCTTGTTCTATCACCTGCTCTCTCTTTTTGTCAGCACCCTCTCTATCTCTCTCTCTCTTTCTCTCTCTCTCTCTCTACAGTACAGTAAAGGAATGCATCTCTGTCTACAGTATATCAACCTCTCAATGTTAGATACATGCAGGCTGCGATTTGTGAAGAAATCAGAGGGGGAGATTTATTTGAAACATTTTTATCCATGACAATAAATCACAAACCACAGTGGGCCTGTAGACTATGAAGCCTGTTAGGCGATTTCTTGCAGCTGTTAAAATTCACAATTACAGAATAATTGTGAACTTTAACAAAACTATTTGGGAACTTGAACTTAACCACTGCATTTGCAGGAATATTTTAATCATTTTTTTCCAGATTTAATTAATCAAGTAGTGTGATATTTTCACTCTCTTGCTTTGTCCTTTGCTCATGCGGACACATATATAGGGGATGTGATCATACACAACAAAACAAAAGGTTATATGTTAATTTAACATGCCAGCATTAAATCCCCCTTTCAGTAACATGGACAGCGTCACTCGGACAAGCACGCCAGATCACTTATTTATAAACTTTAATATTAATAATCTCAAAATGCAATAGCATAACATGCAGTCAGCATAAAAATAAATAAGCTACAGTATATGTCTACTTGTCAGACTAAGAAAAGAGTCTTCTTTGATGACAGACTTCTGTCTTCTTTTTCTGATTTCCTGTCATCTGCGGTGTGTCGCCCCTCTTTTAGCCACATCTCTGCAAATCTCCAGGCAGGGAAGGAGACAACCCCTGGTCAGTTTACTGAGATGAACAGCAGACTGTTCAGCGTAGACGCGGTGTCATCTCTATTGTCACACAATTGCGAACGCTAACAGTAAAAGTCCATTTCTGATTTTGTTGTTTGCACTACAGACTGTTCTCACGTTGCAGCGCTTCACTTAGATTGCCTATAGCAAAAATATTTTCATTAAAGCATAAAACAAGTGTTTTTTCAAAAAATATATATTTTTTGTAATTTTTAAAAATGCCTGTCTTGGAAATATTGAAAAAAGTGGGTGGGCTTGAGGAAGGGAGAATTCTTTCAGCTCCAAATAAGAATAAAAATGATAGTTCATATGCAAGTCTGCAACGGTTATCAGACCTTTATCCTTCTAGTGAGTAAAGGCTAATATAAAAAATAAAAATTCGGTAGAGGCAGGGATATATAGACCAGGTTGTGGGGTAAATTGCACACTGGATGCATGACTTACGCAGGCTAAAAGAAAAGAAACTCTGTCTTTTCTGCTCTTTCGCAATCTCTGATTGTGTTTGTGGTGTTTGCAAAAGCAGAGTTGCAGGTTTCATTCATTCACTGTTAACCTAGATTGACTATTCACCGTCAAACCTGGGAGCTTTTGTTTCAGCCACGTAGCATGCCCTGAATATCTCAAGCATGCAGGGTAAATATTTACAATAGCCAGAACTGGATTTGAGGTATGTTGTTATTGGTAGAAGAAAGGGCATTTGTTATATTTACTGTATGTGTCTGGGTGTGAGCGTTTTTATGTGAACGTCTGTGTGTACTTCTGAGGAACTCTACACAGTGTACAGGCCTGCAGATCTGAAGCACAGATAACACCTGACATGTGTGGTGTGTGCGTGAGAAGGGCTTGTCTGTGTATGACTTTGGCGTGTTCTAACCTTGATTTATGGTGTAGTGTGTTTCTTGCTCTGCTGTACGCCTGTGTCTAGGGGTGAAAAGGACGCTTTCAGGTACCCTGCGGCTTGTACATGTATGTGAAAACAAAGTCCCGGGCCCCTGGGACAAGCAGCTGCAAGAATGATTGAGTGACACATGGCTCCACCCTGATGCATTTCACACGGGCATATATAGGAATGAGGAATGTATCGAGGGGCGTTTAAATGTCAACAAATACCATAAAGCATTTGAACAAGAAAAGCTGCGAGGGAGATTAAAATAATAAAGTGCCGGCGCGCTGCTGAGGCATCTTTTGTAGAGCAAGTCGGTGCAGATGCATGCAGAGACAGCACCTGACAGACAGTTGGAAACTAGTCAAACAGAGACCAGATTACTGAGGGGATGGAACCTCGCCTCTGCTTTAGTGACGTCTAAATCATCACACTCAAAGAAAAGAAATAGAGACAGTCATAGAGGGGAAAAAAAGTGGTGAAAAACAGAAGCTGTGACAACACGGAGGACGGAGCATAATAGGCCAGAGCGTGGAGGAGAGCGAATCAATCTCAAGGGCCTGTTGATTAGACATTCTACAGCCTTCTCCATCTTCGTTAGGCTTTAATTAATTCATAATACTGAAACAAATTACCTTTGCATGGATGAAAATTACACCTAAATGTGGCGTGGCAGTTTGGCATTTGGTGATTAAATTATCTCTGGAGATTGTGGGAGTTTGATAGAGCAGCGTTGTCTTGATGGAGTCGTGTAACATTATTAAGTTTGAAATAACAATCCTCTCATTTCCTACGTGGGGCCATTTGTAACAGAGGAGGAGAGAGGAGAGGTAGACAGGAGAGGAGAGGAGAGGAGAGGTATAGAGAGGAAAGGAAGAGAGGAGGAGAGAAGGAGAGAAGAGGAGAGGAGAGGAGAGGAGAGGACAGAA